>CANUEX010183742.1:0-21635 GCA_948099535.1 Jatropha multifida | reverse complement strand
GTTATTCAATAAATTTTCGGGCGAACCAAAATGATTTTCGATTCCCATAATATTACGTGGCGTAATATTATTGGCTAATAATTTACAATTTAAATTTAAATGGGAATGTTTCGAAATAAAAATTTCAGGGTATTATAAAAAGCATATGCCAAAGACCATAATTCTAATAAAATATAAAATGATATTTCTTTTCATTTTAAGTTTACCTAGAGTCAAACATCAAGATACTTTCTCTGTGTTGTTGACTTTCGTATAAAATTTAAGAAACACATTAATTATAATGTCACATCATATAAAATATTTATACTTTTTAAAAATTATCCTTCTTTAAAATAAATAAAGATTATTCATATAATTTAAAACTATTTACAATGACAGACATAAAAAAAAAAAATATCTCTTGAATTAAGAGGATAAATATTTTGGGACATTCAAAAATGAAAATATAGATAAATATTATGAGACGGAAAAAGTCATAAGTACTTGTAAATAAGGAATGATATTGGATTAGAGAAATAATGTTTGAATAGAAAAAAAATGCCCTCACCAATTATCAGTTAATTCAGCGGGATGAGACATTGGAGCTCTAAGGTAACATTCAGAGTTTGAACCTGAGCATTCAATGGAGAAAACTAAATTGGGAGGGTCGTCTATATAATGGACATTGCAAAATTTGAATCCAAATTAGTCTGCTGTGCGGATACCAAGTAATTTGAAAAAAAAAATTATAATTTTATCCTTATATTCTGTCAAATTTAGCTACCGTACTAAATATTTTGAATATTACATTAAAATTTTCCTATGTTTTATCTTCGTTAAACTCTCGTACCCTGCTATTCAATTTATATGATTTTTTCGTTAATTTTCCTATTAAAAATATGAGATTATCCTTATCTTTTACACCTCAACTCCCTCTCATATAATTGTTTTGTGAATGTAAATTTGCCACAAAACTAAAATGATATTATTTTAATGGTAACCATACAATTAGAAATCTGCAATGCATTAATCAAAAGCCAAAATCATACTTTTCTAAAAGAGAGAGGCCAGAGTGCTAGAGCTCCAAAGAGCATTAAATTCAAAGTTTTTGATTGAAAATCAACGAGTCAATTACTAATTTCGTTGAATTTCATATTAAATTGGTTGGCCAAAATCGAGAAGACGAGATCATGATGGGTACAGTTAATATAGGACGCAAGGTGGCTTTAATTGTAAGAGATGAAGGGAGATTGAAAAACGTCATACTTTCCTTTTCACTAGCAGTTCAAGTTTGTAGACCTCATATGAGTTGCAGTAGGAGCAACAATGGGGATGATTTTTTTTTCCTTTTTTCGTTTTTGCTCTTCTCTTTTTCACTTGCAAATGTGAATGCTCCTTAAGGGATAAAACCATATGTGTTGTAGTAGGAATTGTGATTGAATTTTATGGATTGCAATAGGAATTTGGATTGGAGATATGGGCTTTGCAAAATTTAAAAATTGTTGTATCTTTTCCGGATTAAAAGATTGAGATGAAAGAGGAAGAAGGTTAAGAAGTAGAATATGAGGACAATTTTATCTTTTTATAAAATATTTAATAGAAAAGATGGAAAAATTAGATCAAAGGACATAAGTATTAACGGAATGAAAAGTTAGATATAAATTAATATATTTCTAAAACCGCGAGAATATACTAGTTAATTTTGGAAAATACTACCATAAAATTGTAATTTTTCCCAAAAAAAAAAAAATGTCCGAGCGAAGCAGCTGACTTGGATATTTACGCTTGTGGAGAGGACATTTATATTAATTACACTGTTGGCAAGTCTTTGATAATTACAATTAGATCATTTGTTTAAATTATAATTAAGCCCTTGGTATTAAATGTAGCAGAAAACAAAATTCATGGAGTTGAATTTTTTTTTTCAAAAAATCTAGTGGTTTTAAATTTCATTAATAATAAAAACAACTCTCTCCTCAAAATCTCAAAATATCACGTTGAAATTGAGATCAAGGTGAAATAAATAAATTTAATAAAGTTAAAAATAATTTAATTCACAAATTTGATTTTGAATTTTGATAAATTATCCTTTATCTCTTTAAAATTTTAATGATGATGGTAAGCTTTTATATTTTAATAATAACTATATTGTTTATCAAAATAAAATATTTTTATAAAATTTACGCATTAAACAAGTTAAAATAGAAGAATTTGGTAAAGTTGCATGCATGTATGATATGGCATGTGACATGATATGATTAATGGTTGCGTTATGTATGGGCATGGGAAGCAAATCTTAAAAGGGAATCAAGAGAGAAAATTGGCCTCTCCTTGCCCACCACCACTCCCCACCTGCTCAAGATATGGTAACCGCCACATGATTTCACATCAGGGAGAAAAAGGCACCTCTGCTGACATCACCTGTATCTCTTAAGGGGATTTTGATGGGCCCCTCCTCTCTTTGCCTTTTGCTTTCATCCAAAACTTCCTCTATTTTTCTTTTCTTTTCTTTTTCTTTTTACATTCCAATATATTACATACACTGACCTGTTTAAGTTGTTGTACTAATACATACATATAGCAATATATAAATAAAACCCATCTCCACCTTCTTTCCTTAAATATTTCCCATAAAGATTTGTTTTCTTTATTTTATTCTTTTATTATTTGGTTCTTCTGTTTTCTTTTTATTTTTTCCCTTGCTTGCTCTGTAATTCAATTCAAAAAAAAAAAAAAAGAAAAATCCTCTTGGAAAATTTGCAAGATTTGGAAAAGAAATCTGGTCGGATCTTGCTTTGTGGGGTGTGGATTTTCTTGGGTGCTAAAAAAAGCCTCTCCCTTTCTATTCTTCTCCTTGCATTCCCTTCTTCATTTTCTTATAGGGAAAACGGAAACCCACTAATCTTCCAAACCAACAAAAGCTTTCTTGTTTTCTTAATCACATCGATACGTCTTCTTTCTTTTCTTCTTACAAGAATTGCATCTTGCATCTTTATTTTTTAATCTTCTTGCAATGTCCATAGCAACAGACTCCAAATTTCATGTTTTGGCTGTTGATGACAGCTTATTAGACAGAAAGCTAATTGAAAGACTCCTCAAGATCTCTTCTTATCAAGGTATTGTTGTTTTCTTGGCTACCAAACAGAAAAAGTAAGATAAAGGAAAAAAATTTCCATCATGGGTCTTATTGTTTCTTGCATTTTATTATGCTATTACAGTTACTACAGTTGATTCTGGTAGTAAAGCTTTACAATTTCTGGGTTTAAACGAGGATGACCAAAGCAACTCAGAAACACCTTCTGTTTCTCCAAACAATCATCAGGTATTTTTTTTTTCTTTTTAATTTATTTGAATGCATCAATGTCAAGAATTTGTCATCTTTTATGATAACTTTCCTAAATTTTTCTTTCTGGGTTTTTTGAGATTTTTCTCAATTTTTTTTTGTTTTTTTGTTTTGGTTTCATAGGAAGTGGAAGTGAATCTTATTATTACAGATTACTGTATGCCTGGCATGACAGGCTATGATTTACTTAAGAAAATAAAGGTAAGCTTTTTTGTTTTCTATTCTCCTGTCTCTGTTACCTGCTATAATTATATTCTCTTTTTCTTTGTTTTTTCAAATCTTTTTCCCCACTAAGATCCATATCTATTCTTGGAAGTTTTAATTCTTTGAATTTCCTTTATAGAATGAAAATTTTCATTTCCAGGTTCTTTTTAGTTTAATTGAATAGTTGTCTTGCTAGATTCTATTTTTTGCCCACTTGTTAGAGAATGTCAGCTGAAAAATATCTTTGGAATATATTTTCCATCTATTTCCAATCTTAAGAAATAAAGCTCGAGATATTGAAAGATTTACTTGGTCTTATTCTATCAAATGGGAACTATCTTTTAACAATGTCACAAAAGCAAAAAATGAAATTTTCTTGGAAACCATTTTTCCTTTTTTTTTTTATGCACAAAAAAGAAAGAAAGGAGAAAATTTTGAGCCTTTATCTCTGATTTTGCAGGAATCGTCATCTTTGAAGAACATACCAGTAGTGATAATGTCATCTGAGAATGTTCCTTCAAGAATCACAAGGTAATAAATAAATAAATAAACAGAAGATAAATTTAGATTTGTTTTTTGCTCTTTTAGGGGAAGTCAAGGAATCTAAAATCTGGATTTTGAGGCAATTAACTGACTAGTGGTTAAATATATGTTTTTGCCACAACAGATGTTTAGAGGAAGGAGCAGAGGAATTTTTCTTAAAGCCGGTACAACTATCAGATTTGAATAGGCTTAGACCTCATATGTTGAAAACTAAAATCAAGAACCAAAAACAAGAAAATCAAGAAGAATTGGACCTAGAACTAGAAAGATCAGAGATTCATGAATCACAACAGCAGAAACGACCACAACCACCACCACCGCCACCACTCTTACAAACACCACCACCACCACCACCCAACAATAACAAAAGAAAGGCCATGGAAGAAGGAATTTCTCCAGATAGAAGAAGACCCAGATACAGTGACATAACTACTGTTGTCTAATTAAGTCTTCGAATCTTTTTTTTTTCAAATTATTTCTTTTCCTTTTTTATATGTAATTCTGATATCTTTTCTTTTCTTTTTCTTTTCCCCCTATTCAGTAGAATTTAGTGGTGGTTAATACAGGCTAATAGGAGAGTGTAGGGATAGAGTTGCTTTATGTATAAATTTCACATGAAGATATTTCACTCCAATTTTGTTTTTCTAGTTAGACTCAAAAGGGTTAAGGAAGAAAAAAAAATGAAGAAAGGAAATTACTATCGAGGATCTTTAAAGAATGAGTACGCGTTTCGATTAGGCCAGTAACTGGCATTTTAGGTTTGACTGAGGAAGCGATGCTTAATTATTTAAGTTTTGTTTAGTAAAATTAGCTTGCATAGTAGTTATTAGCTGTTAATAATTGTTAATCGTTAAATATCAGCTGTTGGCTTTTTGTTTGGTGATTATAGAAAATTTTAAATTATGATTATAGAAATGAAATTAATAAAATATAAAAAATGTGATTATGTGATGTGTTATTACTTTTTTATTAAAAAAATTTCAATTTATAATTGAAACCATTATTTTTTAAAAAAATGATAATGTAATTTTCTTATATGTTTCTCTATTAATTCATTATTAAATTATTTTATTTAAATTTTTATATAAAATAATATAATATTTTAACATAATAAGAGAGCTCATTAAAGAGTTTCACCGTTTATAACAGTATAAATATTATACGAATCAAAATAAAAGAATATCTTATTGCATTATCACAGCAGGTTTTGAAGAATTTCATTATTTTGTGATATCTAGCTAATTGAGGAAGAGAAAAAATTCATTATGTTGTAATATCTAGTTAAGAAAAGAAGAAATTCATGTAGGATTTACGTATACAGTTTGCAAAAATAATGCAATTGAAATAGTAAAAAGTGCTTTAAACTAAGAATAAGAATGTCAATAAATTAAAAAAAAATAGTAAAACGCTAAACGTTAAGAATGATAACGTTTCACAAAACACTATATTACCCACTAAAGGTTAATTTATAAATTATCTCACCGAATGATGTAATACATCAATACAGTATTTTGACGTAGTCAAAACTCTAATCACTCCTCAAAACACTCTTACCGAACAAAGCCTTATCTCCTATAATTTATTTATTACAATTTTGCCCTTCTGTTTATTAAATAGACTGTTTTATTTTTGAAATTTAGTTTTATTAAACTATTAACCTATCGTATTAGGTTCTGGTAAATATATTTTGTTAAAGTCACTTTTATATTTAAGTGAGATATTAAATATTAATTGAATAGTAAACGTGATAAAATAAGTTTTAATATTGCATTAGATAAGGGGACTAAATATTGGAATATTATAGCATTTTTAACTTTAAAAAAAGATATATTTTAGATGAAAAGGTTAAATAGTTTCTGTTTGACACCTTGTCTTATTATTTTTACCAATTAAATTTAATTTAATTCTAAAATCTCAGAATATTATTTATGCTGAAATTAAATGAATTTTTATATATATCAAACACATTAATAGCAAAGTTCATAATAAATATAGGCCTAACGCTAAAAAAATAAAATTAAAATTTTTCTTCATAAATTTTATCAATGGTATTTTCAAGCCAATATACCTATCTATCAAGACTCAAGTCCCTCGTTCCGATGAATTCAAGGGCAACAATTGCTATCTGTCTAACTTGCACATTCAGGAATTCAGAAATCAGATGGATCGGGGGAATTGCTTCAAAAATATAGCTCTAGAAAGTCAACAAGCAAACTCATTGAATCAAACATCATTCAACCAAAATCATAATGGGCATTTCCGCACAGATTATTGCATATGAAAGTTTAATCCCATGAAGTGTGGCAATCTAATTTCAAATGGAAGCATAATTTCCAATATTAACATAATAACTGCATTGCCACCACACCAAAATGTCTCCACTTTCCTCAACATGATAAAAATAAAAATCATCCGACGATTGCGTCATAGTTTTGAAAGAAAAAAAAAATGAAACAGGGATGCCTGTTGCATTATTTTGATCTTTTTTTGAACCCTAAAAAATCCTAATGTCAAAGTGTCATATACTACAAACTGTAGTCAGTGAAATTTTACACACCAATCTCCTTAGTGTTCTACACATCTGAAGCTTCTTCCCTTCTAAAATGCTATATACAAACCCCGGGCAAGGGGTGCAGTTGGATCTACATTAGAAAAAAGCAAACCCAATTAAAAATAAAAAAATAGACAAAAAAAGAAAAAAGAAGAGGCAGGGTTTTTAAGTGCTACCATAATCTATACGATGAAGAGGCGTAGAGCTAAAACATGCATTGAAGAGTGAAAAAGTACTGCAAATTCTCACCATTGTTTGATGGCATTCACCTTGAATCAATACTTCATTTGAGAAATAGAATTTGTTTGAAAATGAAAGTTTTTGCTTGATAGGCTATACGTCGAAGAAAAAATGAATTAGCACAAAGAACTTACCACTGAAATTTCATTGTTATTCACTTCCAAACTCATCATAGCTCACACCTTCTGATATAGTGTCCAACCTTTTACTGTCTCCTGTCAGGCCAGGACACCAAATTACCTTCATACTTTGTATCATACTAAAGATTATGGAAAAATAGCAGAAAATATTAACCTTGATGTTCTCTTTCACGAGAATCTAGAAAGTTTTCATTGTCTGATGCTAGAAAGGGTGATCTTGGATAGTTCTCCAATATATCTGAAAATTTTAAAACCCGGAATTAAATTCAAACTTAAATCTAATGCACGTACAAGTTAATATTCCACCAAATTTGCATATAAATGAACTGAATTCTAAGTTGCTATCAGCATACTTTAAATTCACATGAATGCAGGCATGAGGACATCATATCTTTGCTCATACATGTATGGGCTAACATTGCAGTCAATCAACTACAAAATATAATGGTAAGCAGGAGGGGTAGGGACTGGGGAGTTTTTCAGAAAAAACAACAGGAAAAAGATAGAAGGAAAATACAAGAAAGAAACAAAAGCAGAACATGCCCCCATTACAAGGACATGGTTCTTGTTCACATGCCCACACAGGCGGAGAGAGAAGAGATAAACCTGAACTCTGAGCAAAATCAGCTGTCAAATCAGACAGACTGAAGTTTCGGGGAATCTGGCCCAAAAATCCGTATGAAGAGGTGTCTGCATCCAAAAGTGGCTCGTTCAGAGCTTGTGAATTAGACTCTACACTGCTGAAAGAAGCAACAGATGCATCTGCAATTGATGGGCGTGCTTCCAGGACATTGCCATCACTGCCAAACATATAAGGGGAAGTGCCTGAATATCCAGCTTCAGATTTGATCATTCCACCATTTAATCCTTGCATCAAACCCATGTTTGAGCTCTGCGTTGAAAGCATGTTGAGAGGGGCATCAATTCTATTGGCATGAGCAGACATTTCAACAGCAGTGTGCATAGTTGAGTGCAGCGCTGATCCACCATTGGTGAATGCATGAGTCATACTGGAACCAAAAGGATGATGCATGTTCTCTGGCTTCAGAGAAGGTCCTGCATGCTCTGGGGCATAGCATGCAGAATTCTGGTGCACTGTGTTGAAGTACGAGTCAATATACTAATAACAGGTTGAGAGTAATAGTAAAATATATAGGCACTAAATGAACAATGATAGCAATTCAACTGAGAAATGTTTGGTATCAATTCCATTTTGTTTTTGGTTTTTGTTTCTCTCTAGGAAAGAGTTATATAAAGGGAAACAGGTTGAGAAACAAGTCCTAAAAACTGAGAGAGAGAGAGAGAGAGAGAGCCACAGAAGCAACCAAAAAATTTTCACAAAATCATTCAACCGTTTTACGACTCTATCTTGAAGTAGGGTAAATAGCCATACCAATGATATCCAATGAGGAAATTCATGATTAAAGCTCTATGATTATTGATGTATTAATGTTATTATAGAAATAACTGACTGAAAATATGCAATAGCAGTTAATAGTGCAAGTATATCTTAACACAAAGCCCCATGTTGAAGAGAGATGGCAAGATAGAGAACATATAAGCCAAAAACAGACAAGTAATATTATTAAAACAGAAGAAAAAGATTTTCTTCTGTACTGTGCAATCATATTAAAGGAAATTACTGTGGAAACTCACGCACATCCTCTTCCTCACTGAGTACGGAGAAAAAAAAATTAGGTGGGCCCAACTTTCTCCTCTTTCCTTCAATCTCTCTCACAAAGCTTTGTCTACTTTCTAAACAAACACTATTAACGATAATGAAAGAAAATGAACAGCTGACTCATAAGAAAGCTAAGCATTAATACATCATTAACATAAAATGTCCAAGTGGGTGAAAATCATCTTACTTGCAGGGATATGCGATCCATTAGAAGTAGGCATTGAAGCAACTCCAGTTGAATTTATCTGACGCATCAATCGCACCTGTTGCTCAAGAAGCTTGTTGAATTCTATTATTTGGTGCTTCACAGTTAGTCTCAAGTAATATGCCTTGAAGAATTCCCGATTTTCTTCTTCAAGCTTTTGCCAAACTAAAAAAAGAGTAGCAGATCGTCAATAAATCGAAACAACTTGAAGTTGCACTTTCAATGTGAAAGTATATATATAGATAGATAGATAGATAGATAGAGAGAGAGAGAGAGAGAGAGAGAGAGAGAGAGAGAGAGGCGGGCTTCGGAAGGCCCTCGTTTCTTTACAGGTTCAACTTTAGAGGGTATTAGACATTTAGACCTAATATTTAGACTAAAAAGGGAGTTCAACCAAATTTTAGTTGTACTAATACCTCCTCAATCTAAAGTTGTGAATAAAAATGAGAGTGCGTAGCTTGAAGTTGTGACATCAAGAGAAAAAAAATCTGTTGTGACTTCAAATTAGTAAAGTCACAATAAATCAGACATGACTCAGTCATAGTATTACACCGACTGCAGACAAAAGACAGGTAAAGAGTATGGCAAGGAATTTGCCCATGAAATGTACATGATACACAAAATGATATAGACATTACAGCATAGATTAAAAGTCAATTGTTACCAAGTTCAGTGAAACCCGGCTCAATCTTTGCCTGAGCTAATAATGTTTCCACGACTTCTCTTTGGTTCATGTACAATTGAAGACATCGTTCTATCAGATTTTGTACCTGGAACCAGAAATCAATAAGCCAAAACAGAATATTGAGAATGCCACTATCAACTATCAAATGCCTAGAAGTGCCTATTTGAAAAAAGAAAAAACAATTTAGAAACCCTTTCATTTTCATTTGTCACAGAAAAGTGAACAGAAAGTGGCAAAGAGACAATCTTTAGCTAATAGCCCATTATAAAGATACTCCATGGAACTAAAGATGGTTTTCCATTAACATAGACAGATTGACCCTTGGATTGTTTTCCCTCCTAACTGTCCTCAGTTACAAACTGCCATTTCTTGTGGGAGAAATTAATGTTAAGTGACTTGCCTCAAAAGCAGAAAATGAGTTACCAATATCAAATTACTCAAAGTATGGTGTTTTGAACAATATGCAGTTACTTTTAACCCGTGAACTGCTTCATTTTGCATGTTGCTTAGAAGATCAGGATAAAAAAGATATCACAACCACACACAATTTTGAACTGGTACACTTCCACGGAAAATAAACAAATTTTTGGCTCATTTTTTATGATATAGCTCACATGAAGAGCATCCTACGTATTGTAGAGAGGAAAAAAAAAAGCTCTACTCACTAGATTCCTCCACCTACTCAAGAAAACACCACATTTAACACTTAAATATGTACTCCTTCTTAGGTGCAAGAGTTGTTAGAAGCATAGGCTCTGAGAAATGTATCCTTTGTAGCGAAAAAAAAAGTGGAAACATAGCTAATGTTGACATTAGGGGCTTCCATAATTATATTTCAACATGTTCTTATAAAAAGCATGTTTGCCATAGATTACCAGAACAGACAAAAACCTTTAACAGTTACTCCTACCAACTTCACAAGTTCATGACTCCAAGAAATATTTCAAGCCACCGATATTATTTAGACATCCATGGATCAGGAGGAAGAAAAAAAACAATCTATTCTAGCAAGCTAGTGTTAGACATGAACTTAGGTCAAACAAAAGGATTTTCTTACAATGATCGGCAAAAAATTGGCCCAATTTACAAGAGTCTGGTATAGTGACTATGCTGAAGACATTCAATATGATTAGGGTTGTTAAAACCCTTCTTTTTTTTTTTTTTAACATTGGTACAATGATGTGTCTCTTCTGTACCCTAAAAGGGAATATTAGGATTCGTGAGCAGAAACCTTTTTCATTAAAATTCTCAACTGGAAATGGACCACTAATTTTATAGTCTTGATTTTTAAATAAATATGAAGTCCTTTTAGGCATAATGCTGCAGGAAAAACAAATAAAGGGAAAGAGTTTTTTAGCATAATTTTTTGAATATTCTCACGCTTCTCCCACCAAAATCTACTAGAGCAATTGTGATCCAGCAACATTATCTTAATTTTACCGGAACATAACAGTAGTTATATGAAGGTGGCCGTAAAACCTTATATTACCATAGTATTTAAGGTATCCAGATCACTAAAATCAGACTCTTCTCATAACTCTTATTTTTTCCTTTCCTTTGCCCATATATTTATTGCACAATCGTTAAACTTCCACAATAGCGTTGAATTAGCATAAAATAGATCAGATGCAGAAATTCTAACAGTAACCCATCAACAATTACAAAAAGAAAATAATAGCTCAACAGCTTACCACTTGTATATCTTTGGTTGATACCCTTCTCGTTGGTCCCGTAGACATATCTTGAGATTCCAACAAAAATGAAAGTTAATTAAGAAAGCAACTGCAATTCACTCTTAACAGTCTAGATATGATGCAGTAATCTTCAAAGTTCAAACACCAATGCTTTAACGGTCTAACCTGATGCAATAACAAATGAGAAAAATCCTTGGATTAGGCATTCAATCAAATACATAAGTAATGATAGAAAAAATTTCAAAACGAAAGTCCCTTAAAAATTATCTACATCAACAATAAGCGCAATAGATTGCGATCTCGAACGTTAGTTCAAAATCGCCGATCAAAGGAACAATCAATGTTCCAGTAGCCAAACCCTATATAAAGCGAGTCCAAGAAAATAAAGCAACCATGTGAAATTTTAACTTACCAAAATTCCTTGGGCAGACTATGTGTCTAGGGTTCATATCTCACGAAAGAATTAAAGAAAAGAACTAATATTCTCAGATGCTGATCGAGAACTCGTTTGCAACCATTTTTTTCGCTTATATTTCCGTTGTTTGGCCTTCAAGAAAAATTGCAGAAATCGAATAGTTTAAGCAAAGAAAACCAGAGGAATTTAAAGGAAGAGAAGAGAAAATGAAAGGAGTCGGCAGAATCGAATTGAAGTTGTACTAAAGTAGAATTCCTATTGTATTGAGTTAGAAATTCCAATAATTTATTGGCACGTTGGATTGGGTTTCCTTTTTTATTTCAATTATGGGTAAATATTTATTTGGTCCTTTAAATTTAATAATAATTACAATTTTATCGCTCTTATTTGATACATATATTTATTAATCTCTGAAATTTAATTTCATTAAATTACTTAGTCATTTAATACAAAAAGTATAATCTTAGAGGTTAAAAATCGAAATCGTATTTAGATAGTTTTTAAAAAAGATTTTAGATTCAGAATCAATTTTTTTTCATTTTTTAAAATTTTATAACATGAATAAATAATAATGATAAGATAACGATATTAAAAAGATCAAATCAATTTACAAATATTTTTTAAAATTTATAACAAAATAAAACATAAATCTATAATCGATCATTTTTTATGGTTTCAAATTGATACTTTGCCACAAAAGATTAAAATTAGAGTAAAATTAACAAAAATATTGAAATAGAGTAAAATTACAAAAGCTTACAAAATTTGAAGTAGTCTAACGTATTAACCCATAAAAACACACCAATCAGAACATTATTATAATTGAAAAAAATGATTAAATGTCATTTGGCTGCTCAATTGAAAGCAAAGACAACTTAAGATTCAACCTACAATGGCCCAGTATTTAGTGCATGATCTAAATCAGCAATTAGGTCATTCACATCTTCTATTCCTACGGAGATACGAACAAGATCTTCAGCAAGCCCTCTGGCTTGTCGTACTTCTGCCGGTATAGTTGCATGGGACATAAAGCAGGGCATGCTTACAAGGGACTTAACACTCCCTACAAAAAAAATTAAAATGAAGTGTCAAATGGGAATTATAAACTCAGTCTTATTTGGCAATTTAATCAAAGATTGTAAAACCTTATGGAATTAAGAGTTCACAAATTGTAGTATTGTGTTTGTTAGAAAGTCAACGGTTCACTCATTAGTAAGAACTTTTGTTTCTTTGTCTGATGCTAGCGAACGAGGTTTTTCTCCTCTTTTAGTTTTTATTAACATTTTCCATTACAATTTAACTTAATAAAGAGATTTTATTATATATTCATGATTGTTTGATTTAGTGGTTGGAGTGCATTATATCTGATTTTATAGAATCGAGCTGTAGAGTCAGTATTTTAGGAAAGACTTTTAACATAATTGCTCCCTAGAGATGGAAGCATACCCTTAGTAGTACTGGAAAATTGAAAAAGATGTCTTATTATATAACTTGTTTGAGTAAATAGGATTATTACCAAAACTGACAGTAATGCTGAAATACTTGGTAGTCTCAACAACGTGCTTTGAGAGTGGCATCGATCCTGTTAAAAAGCTTAGCACCGAACCAGCACCCTTTGCCTACATGAGAAAAATAATTTATGTATTAGCATATATTTAATCCCTTTCGGCCGCAGCACTAAAGGTTTTTGGCCCGTCGTCAAAATGCGTTTTCCGGGCATCGGACTTGTGCTCTCATCGTTGTAGGATTGAGGTCGCAGCATATATTTATTTGAGGCTTATGTGTTGATCTAAAAAATCATCCCTCGTACCAACCTGAGAATAGTGCAGATCACGTCCAGGATGACTGGAAAGACCTGCATAGTTAACTTTCTGCACTCGTGGATGTGACGCAAGAAACTCAGCAATTTTTTGTGCATTTTCCTGCCAAGAATACAAAAGCACGAAAGAACTTAGCAAGGAGAAGTTGGAAGACAAGCAATAAAAGGAAAAGGGAAAAAGTTGATTGTTGTGGAGAGAAAATCTACAAATATAGAGATTAGTAAAGAAATGAAACCAATAGAAAGTGGTGTAGTTTGAGTGATTTTGGATTATTACCTGTTGTTTTTCAACGCGTAATGCCATGGTCTTAACACCCCGTAAACAAATCCAACAATCAAATGGTGCTAACCCAGAGCCTTCTGAATTTTGTAGGAAATACAAATCTCTTGCCAAACTACAAAATAAAGCAATTAAGTTTGTGCTTTTAGATTATACTAAGTGTTCAATTTAACACTCAAAAAAGTAATTTTAATTTTTATATTTTAAATTATGAAGGGAGAAAAATAATAAAAGCGTAGAATTTAGACTTTAGCTCACGACAAAATCAAAATAACTAAATTAGGAATTGAAGCATGACGGGTATTTTACGATACGACCCCATTCTGACTTATTTAATAAATATATAAGTAGTCATAAATGAGTTTGGTACGGTTATAGGTAATGAAATTACCATCTGTAATTAGTCAAACTAAAGTTTGAAATCAGAGGGCAAACATTTGAATATGAAATTAGGAGAGCAAAGTTGTGAAGACATATTGCATTTCGTGGGTACGAATATACGTCTTTGTTATATTAAATGGATTTGATAATGGTACCATAATTATCCTATTCGTCACCAGTAAAAGTATATTCTAAATAAGTTTGGATTCTGATAATTTAAAATTTGAGAATATCTATTCAATTAAGGGTATTTAAACAGATTCGTGTGATTCTTCTTCTCCTTATGTACATCGCTAAATAAAAACCAACTGCTTTAATAATTAGTCCTCAACACTCATATATCCTCTACATTTTGAACTCCTGAAAAATGTACAACAGTATCAATTATATTTATAGCAAAAAAATAGATGAAGTTGGAACTACCTTTCCCCTCTTACAGAAAGCACACCTGCCATGACATCACTTTGGCCGGATATAAACTTAGTAGCTGATTGCATCGCTATATCTACAAGGAGAATGAACCACTCAAAATTAATAGCACAACCAAAAACAATAGTACTAGAACCCATCAAATTTATATTGTTCATATATACCTGCTCCAAGTTCCAATGGTTGCACCAACACAGGGGACATAATGCTATTATCTACCAATACAAGAGCACCTTGTGCATGAGCCATCTTCGCAATTTTCTGAAAAATCGAAAGTAATTATATTCATATATATTTTGATAAACCTAAAATAGAATCTGTTAACAGATGGATTTCAAGAAGCAAGAAGTCTTACACGAATGTCAGAAATTTGCTGACGGGGGTTGGTTGGACTCTCTAGCCACACAAGCTTGGTCCAGGGGCCAATTGCAGATGCAACCTCATCTAGATTAGTAGTATTTACTCGTCTATTCATTGTTGAACAAAATTATTTTCAAAATCTAATTGCAGCAAGATCTTGATAAAAAGAACATAGACAAAACTATACTAACTTGACAACAATTCCGGACTTTGGGGATACTTGAGACAATAACCTGTCAGAACCACCATAAAGGTCATCTCCAGCAACAATTTCCTCACCTGAGTTGAAAGTTCTACCAGTTAGTTCTCACAATTATAAGGGCTAATAGATTTTTTGCATAGGAGATGTACGATAGAGAAATTGAAGGGACTATTTAGAAGAATGCTTTTATATACAGAAAAGAAAATAGTAAGTATACCAGTTCCAACAAGATGGGTGGCAGCAGCTAAAGCAGCCATTCCACTTGAAAAGCAAAGTGCTCGATCTGCTTTATCTAGCTTTGCCAAGAGACTGAGAAATAAGAGTACAAGTAGAATCAAATTTATGAGGAAAAGAAAAAAACGTGGAGATTAAACAAAATAAAAGTACATCCATATCAACATTTTGAACTGCTTTTTAGAATTCTGTACACGAACGCACCTTTCCAAAGCAGCCCTAGTTGGGTTTCCATGTCTGGTGTAATCATATGGGCCATCTCCTATTGCTGATGGCTGAAATGTAGAGTCAGAAAGAAAACTCAGCTAAAAACCTAATGTAGAATGACATGCATGTAGACTATAAATGAGTCAAGTTGCTCGAAGCTCTCGGTTCAAAAAAAATTTGTTTTATAAGTTTAAGGGACTGAGCTCAAGCTTGCCCATTTGATTAATGAACTGAGTTTCAGCTTTGAAATGAGGCTTAAAGCCTCAATATTGATATAATATGATTTTGTCATCATATGTAATATATATCGCCGCAAAAAACAATTTGTTACGATAAATGGTAAATTAAGAGTAATATATATAGTAACAAAATTTGTTTGTCAAGGAATAGGCGGAGATAGACATGTTTATTACCTGCTTAAACGTAGCTGTTTGGTAAAGTGGTGTACTCATTGCGTTGTAAGGATCAAACTTATTCTCAAAGTTCATCAATATCGTTGAAATGCTTGGCTCCTCAATATCTATTTCTGCAAAATAAGAGGAAACCTATAAGCACCAAAATTTAAAAATAAATTACGGCCAGAGGTAAGATGAGATAATATGAATCGTTCTCTCTTAATTAGAGGTCTTGAGTTCGAACTCCGTGTATAAAATTCTTTTAAACACCTGGCGTGAATATTGATTAATTGGGCGAATGAGCTTTGGACACCAGATGATTAAAATAAAAAAATATTCAAACTAGTGGCATGAACAACATTATCATACAAACCATTTAGGCACTCTGCAGTCACATCTTCAACCAAAGCTGAAGTACTCACATCCATAGATTTTTCTGCTGAGCAATGTACTGCAAATTTCTTTGACACGGTCAAACATTTTGCTCTAGAATTCCAAACCTTCCTCACCCAACATTTTGGTGTGAAAGTTTCGCCCTATAAAAGAACAAATAGGAAAAAACAAAGGTTGGATCTTTGCTTCTGGTATGCCATTTTTAGTATACTCAAATTTAGTTTTAGACCTGAATTTCTTGGACTAAAGGATTGCAACCAGTGCCTACACGCATAATGGGAAAAGAGGTGCCAATAGTCATCATTTCTTTGCAAATATCTCAGTGTTTTGTGTATGGATTCTCTTCCTGACTTTCTGTGAAAAAAATTCAAGCAAGAAACATGAAATGGAGCAATGAAAGAGCCATGTTGGGCTTCAACAAAATAACTCCAATTCGCAATGTTACTTTGAACTACTTTCCTGAAAACTAGAATATTTTGTCCCAAAAAAGAAAATTGGTTGAGTTTAGTATTATTTACTACCACAGATTAAGTCCTTTCAGTAAGAGAAAAAATCACTAACACTCAGTAATTCAATTGACCAACAGAATTCATATGTTGTAGCTAATTTTCTGGTGGCAAGCAAAGCATGGAATCCATCAAACAAAACACAGAATACTGAGGCATTGTAGGAGTAAAAGTAGGTTCCAATTTCAACTATAAGGTCTGTTTTCTTTTGTAATTTAGCACCTTTTTACTGTGGTAATCTAAATTATTTTTTTTTAACTGTTAACAAAACAGATGTCATATATGCCAACCTAGGTAAAAAAAATTCATTAATTTGTTTCAATATTTCAAAGTTAAAGGATATATATATATATATGATGATGATGATGATATAAAAACCTATAATGCATGGAGAACATTGATAGATTGTAAAAAATAACTCTATTAAAATGTTAAATATAATAAATTTATAATATAAGAATACAATTTGATTTGTTATTGATATTTAATTTGAATTAAATTAATCAAAATTTTAAATTAAATATTTTCTTTCGTTATTAACCTTCTAAATTTAGAAATAGCAAATTTTTTAACTAAAAAACAATAAAAAATATTTTCCATAAAAATTTCTATGAAGAATCCCAGTACAATGCTAATAGCTTTAATTCAATTGGTGTCTTCAATCACTGCTAAATTTCCACATGCAACAGCAATATGTTCATCCTCTACTATATATCAAATGGACATATATGTAGTATTAATTTGTATATCCTCGTTTTATACCATTTTGAACTTTATATCCTTGTTATTAGGAGTTTTTAATTCTTCTGTACAAATTTAGGGACCAAATTAATTAAGAAGTAACATAAAAAGTTATACAATACACTAGATGTGGTATATATTAAATATGATAAATTTATAATGTAAAAATCCAATTTGATTTGTCATTCATGTTTAATTTGAATTAATCTAATCAAAATTTTAAATTAAATATTTTTATTTCGTTGTTAAGCTTTTTAAATTTAGAATAGCAAATTTTTTAATTAAAAAAAAATGTTTGCCAATTATTGTAGGTATAAATTTCTATATTAGTAATTAGCTTTAAATCCAATTGGTGTTTTCACTTTAACCCTCCTAACTTTCGAAAAATTTTTATTTGCCCCTCTAGTTCTAAATTCCAACTTGCTCGAAGTGGGTGTCTCTTTTTCAGGTTTAAATGCTCATGGCTTCAAAATTGATTGAGCTTAAATATATAGATATATATTGCCTCAATTGAAAAAATGTATGACAACCTCAATTCTCAATTTGATTTGTTAGAAACTTCAATTTTTAAAATTATACCAATTAAATACTTCAATTTATAAAATTAGATCAATTAAATATTTATTAAATAATAAAAAAATAAAATTATTATTACAAAAATTATACTAACTGCGTGTCAAGTGAATATTTTGCATATAAATATGTTTATTTTTTCCATTCATTTTGCAATATGTAATATGGAGAAGGATACATCAAAATTTATAATTTAAAATATATTTAGATTTCTCGTAAAATTTGGAATACCAGCAAATATTTCTGAAAATTACAAAGTTAAATTTATGCATTTGCGCAAGGATGCCTTTTTTTTAAAGGTGATATAACGCCATACATAATACATTACATGCAAAATAACATATAATAGTACTGCATTTTGCAATAAACTCCTACATTAACATTTTATTCTTTTCCCCTTCATATTAGCCTAACCCTTATTCAAAACACCTGTGAACCGGAGGCAGCGGCCGGAGCATCCACCAAATCAAGTAAGCTATTCCAATAGTACCTCTGATCTTGATCAAGATAAATAATACTCCCATCACTTATAGCATTTTCTTCAGCCATTGATGATGAGTTATGATGATCAATAGAGGTGTTATAAACCATAATGTCTGAAAGTCCATTCACAATATTAATCCCATTAACATTTAAATTTGCTTCCATAAATGTATCCGTGACCCATGTATTATTGTTATCAGTAGTACTGGCATACGCACCCGTTCCATGCACTGTCACTGAGCTACCCATTAATGTTTCTTTTGCTTGCACCATGCATTTCCATTCATTTTCTTCATTAATTGTTTCCGCTTTGCTTGCGGTATTGGTGTTGCTGGGGGTGAATTGAAGCTGAGGAATGATTAGTGTATTCCCCTGTTTAAACCCACTAGCCAATGCATTTTCTGGAAAATTTAACGTTGAAGTTGGGGACTCGAGGCTATCGCCAGCACCAGAGTGAAAAAACATGCCGGAAACCATACCTTCCCATGCTTTAAGCACGTCAAGGCATTTTGGTCTAACCGGTGGAGCTGCAGCGGGGTTAGTGGTGGCGGCGGCTTTGTTGAGGAAAGAAAATTGGTTATGGAGAGTATTTAATGGGAGTTTGGCCTCACGAACTAATCTGGCTTCAGCTTCTAAACGAGCACTCTCCCATTGAGCCATGTGGCTTAGATTGGCAGCGGTCTTAGAGTTGCCGGTGCCGGTGGTGGGGCCGAAGGCGTCGGTTTTTGGCTTGTGGGTCACTGGATCTATACCCATTTTGTCTAGTCTTTTCTTGAGATGTGTGTTCCAGTAGTTCTTTATTTCATTGTCAGTTCTTTTAGGCAAGTGATTTGCTATAGCTGACCACCTGAGTACAAAAAGAATGTGATCACAAAATTGGGTATTTCTACAGTTATATTTAATAAAATAACATAACAGGTCCACTAATTTACAGTGCTGATTTGACTTTGTGATTTTTTTAATCATTTCTATATAAGGAAATACCGTAATCGGTTCAAAATTTAATCATAATTACGACTCTCCGTTCATTTCTGCAGATATATTCAGTGAGGATCGAATTTGAAAATTTTTATCTCTCCGTTCAATCTTAACAGCAACATTTGTTATTTTCGTAAGAATTAAGAAAATAATTATAATTTATTTGTTTTTTAAAATATATGCTAGAATGTCTAAATTGTCTTTCCTAACTAAAAAAATAACTTATGCTTAATAAATATAAATAAAATTAAAAAAATTATATTTTACATTCTAAAGTTTTATTTGGCAGCCGGAGGTAATTTTTCCTAGGGTAGGATAGTATAATTAGCGAATTGTTCCATCGGGATAAGATGGCTGTAACGGTGTATTGATAGGACTAAGAATGTAAGGATCATTGATGATATTAGTTAGTACTACCTAGTTATGAATGTCACAGTCTGGTCAGTTGTTAAAACCTGACACACTGTGTGGAAGGGAGACGAGAGAAAATGATAAAAAGTAACATTTTCCTCTATGTTTCTAGAAATACTATAAAAATTCCAACCACCCTAACTAGGAGGTTGTCATTCCTCTATGTTTCTTGGTTTTTATATTTTATTATGTATTCCTTAGAAGCAAATAAATCTTAGTATTTAGTTTTTCTTAAATAAGTATCTTTAGTCTATTTAAAACTAAATTATATTAGGTTAGCTCACTAAAAAATAAAATATTTTTAGAGGATATTTGCTTTATTTGTAAGGGTCGACTTTTGACTTTTGACCTTATAAGAAATAAAAGTGTTGAATTACCCGTTCTAATATCTTTTTGTCATCTCATCAACTTTAACCCTTGTCTACTAATTTTAATCTAATTAGAAATCTTATACAATATAGGCAATAGGTTTGAAACTTGGAGTTGATGGTATTGATTTTTGAAATCTATCACTTTGTTTGATATAAAGAAATTCAAAATATGTAATTCATTTGGAAATGAATTTTCATTATTCGTTATAATTAATTTAAAATATGTAATTTAATTAAATTTCATAGAATCTCGTATGAAATAAATTTATAATTGAAAATTCATTTGCTTGTGTTTTATAAAATATCCTCAAAATAGTAATTTCACAAAAATAAATAATAAATACCAATTATATTTATGATATGCTATATAATTTTTTTATATTTGTATTAAAATAAATATATAAAATAAAAATATATTAATGAAATTATTGCAATTAATTTAATAATAAATGTATATTTAACTTCAATCCGTGTCTTCAATAGTAAAAAAAAAATTATAGTTTTTTCATTTTTATTTTTTATAAACTAATAAATGTTTATTAACACTTTCTCATGGAATTTAAAAAAAAATGGTGCAAGTAAAACAAGTGGAGTTTTATTTTTGATATGAATAATAGAGAAAAAAAATAGAAAAGGGATATGAATAATAATAATAATAGAGAGACTGAATAGATAAAATTTTATTTTCTATATAAAAAGTGATTTGTTAAAAAGTTGAAAAATAAATATAAACAGTTATAAATGAACTTTTTTAAATATAAACAAATATAAATCAGAACAAACTGTTCTTTATTAAATTATTAGTTTATACAAAAAGAAGACAAGCAGATCAAATTGGGAAGACAGACAGAGAGACGTAAAAGTGGAAAGAAATGATCTCACTTGTTTCCAAGAAGAGCATGGAGTTGAATAATGGTTTGTTCTTCCTGCAAGCTGAACTTTCCTCTCTTGATGTCAGGTCTCAAATAGTTCGTCCACCTAAGTCTACAACTCTTCCCACATCTTTGGAGTCCTATATATATAAAACATACATGAAAAACATGTCAATCTCTTTTTATCAGCAAAATAATATTATTTTATTATTTTATCAATCAAGTCACCAGCTTTGGCAGGCAAAGTTTGCCAACTTCCATGGCCGTTTTGTTCTATCCAAGCCAAAAGCTTCTGGTCTTCTTCAGGAGTCCAAGCTCCT
>CANUEX010183681.1:0-14612 GCA_948099535.1 Jatropha multifida | reverse complement strand
TTGTGAAAGCATACTGCTTGAATGTGTGGGTTTGCATTATTTATTATTATTCACTGAGTTTAGTGAAACTCACCCCCTTCCATAAATATTTTTCAGGGAATAGAAGTACTGTTGATCCATAAGACTCTGCTTTCTTCTTCGCAGAGGATTAATCATGTTAGTACAAACTCTCTGTTAATATTTAGAATACTCCGCATATTTTATTTTACTCCGCAGTTAGGATACTTAAATAAATAATGGCTTGCAAAATAATTATTATGTGATTATAAATAAATTGTGGAGTGTTTATTGACTATTTGGGAGACTGTATAATAGGAATGGTTTGAACATATTATGACAAATAAATATTTGTATGAGAAAATATTTTTATGGATGTGGGCCCGAGCTGCGAATAGTATGCATTACTAATGGTGGGTTATAATTAATAACTCTGATTGTCTTATAAAAAAAAAATGTCATAATATGGGCTTACTATTCCGATAGACAAATGATAATAGGGATGAGATGTGATAGTTTAGGCTTACTACGGGCCTCGGGTACCTTAAGCTTACCTAGGTCCTAGTGCCGGTCCGGCCCACGGTTTTGGGTCGTGACACTTTAGGATAAAGAAAATTACGTAGTTTGAATCTCTGGATCCTCTTGGTATACGAAAGTAAGGTCAAGGGATAATTTTACAATTTATTGCATTTCAATTTGTAAGAACTCGACATTAAACATATCCAAATTTATAGAATACAATTCATAAAATTTAGATCTATATTTTTTTATTCTAAATATAAAAATTTAAATTTTTAAATAAATTTTATAAAACTCATTTGTTTCATACAAGCTCTTAATGTTTAATATTTTCTCAGTCAATACAATTTGTGCATAAATGATAGCTACCTCTAGATCTTAGAGCTTAACATCGAGAAAGATGAGAAATTGTTAATTGTTCATCCAAACGGATGATAGCCAGCTTAAAATCCAGAAAGATGAGAAATTGTTAACAATTTCTACATGTATAAAAAATAAAGTTATTTGTTGTTTAAAGTATTCATGTATTTATTTTTTAATTAATTGTGAATATAAATGTTTTTAATGATTATTTAAATTATAAATTGATGATGAAATTAATTTCATTAATAACTCATTTAATTTTTATTGCTATCTTTTAAAATATATAAAATTATTATTGGTTGATAATAAATTTATAGTGTTAAAAAATATATAATAAAATTGTACACACATATAAATTTCCGACTTTATTTGATTAAAAAATATATTTTGCGGTAGCAAATATTTTGAAGAAATAGCATTACCAAACTGTATAAATACTATTATGGTTTCTTATATAATCATGCATGCATCACGATGTCGACATAATATTCATAATGGTTTCTATAAATTGAATTGTTATGTATAAAATTAGCAAATATGAACTATCATACATAATATTATGTAATACTATATTTAATTATATTATGAGATGAATTTAATTTACATTATAAATATATAATTTATAATTTATGATAATTAGCTGGCACATCGCCCCAGGTTATGTACTCATTTTATTTTTTAATCAATACTATAGTTTCATCCACAATTTCTAGTAATCAACAATACCGAGAAATCCTCAACCTTGCCTCCATAGGTCAACTAACCTAACAAGAGCTCTAATGGAAGAACCAGACTCTGCCCAAACGCTCACACTCTTCTCTTTCATTTCTATACTTCTTTCTCTTAATTCTCTCCCTTTGTCCGAGTTCATCAACTCACTAACTCGTTTGGCTAGCTCATCCCCAGTAACAAACCCATCTTCATCTCTTTGCTCCACCACCCCAATAGCCATTTTCATGTCCTCTACTAGTGCATTCCTATTCAGATGTTGCTCTGCGTAAAGTGGCCATGCCAACATTGGCACACCCGTAACCACCGCTTCAATCACCGAGCTCCATCCACAATGAGTAACAAACCCACCAACGGAGTCATGACTCAGTACTTCCATTTGAGGTGCCCAAAATTTGACCACCAAACATCTGTCTTTAACTCTGCTCAAGAATCCTTCAGGTAAAATAGCTTCCAAATCAAAGTCTACAATATCCTCAGTCTGCTTTCTGTCATCTAATGGCGGATTTTTCACTACCCATAAAAATCTTTCACCGCTTTTCTCCAACCCATTTGCAATCTCTTTAACTTGTTCAACAGAAAAACTCCCGCGGCTTCCAAAACACAAAAACACTACACTCTTTCTTGGTTGCATATCAAGCCAAGATAAACAATAATCTTTTGGTTCTTTCTTTCCAGTATTTCTGGAAATCACAGGTCCAACACAATAAAGAGGTGGGGTTTTCGCGTCTTCAACACAAAGCCCATCTTCAATTTTCTTGATGGCATTTGGCTCCAAATCAGGAAAAGTATTAATTATAATGCCATCAGATTTTGGAAGATGAGAACAATAATATAACATATCATCATATGCAGGGTCATCTCTGTTAAGCATAGGTCCCGGAATATGAATAGCTTTTAAAGGTGGCATATGAGGAAAATCAAGAACAGTTTCTTTTAGGTATTTGAAGCTTTTCTTTTCTTTATATAGATTATGGACTCTTGGAAAATACAAAAAAGCTCCAAGACAAGCAGCACCAGAAGTGAAATAGTAGTAAGTAGGGACTTTGAGTTGTTTGCCTAAAGAAAGAGCAGAAGTGCAAAACATGTCAATAATAAAAGAACAAATATTTCTTTCTTTTTTTATTTCTTGAAGAAAGTCAAGAACGTAGGGTTTGTTTAGCAGTATAGTCTCAAAGACCATAGCGGGGTAGCTTCGAGGGGGAGTTGGATCGACGGAGACAGGAGGGAAGCGTCGGAATGAGATAGAAGGGTGAGATTGAGCGATGTTACTAATGTAAGAAGCTGTTGCTGGGCTGTTCCAGAAGTTACTAGTGATAAGGAGGACAGTTATGGAGAAATAGTGATTGGAATGGTGGAGGATAAGCTTTGCTAGCTCTACCATGGAGACGATATGGCTTAAGCCTGGAGATGGATATAGCACTATTGTGTCTTTCATCTTAGATATTGCCGTTGTTTCAGTATGGAGTTGTTCGATTTGAAGGGGAACGGGATGCAAATAAAGTATATATAGAATTGCAGATAAAGCATCTTATGCATGCAAATGTTAGGTGGTGTTAGGTGAGCAACAGTCGACTCTATTTTTAGCGAAGAGGGCAAAAGCATCCCTTATCTTGGACCATCCATCAGCGGCGGAGGCACATACATACGTGCATCCTCCGACTGGAAAATTTTTTCTAAACCGCCAACAATATATTTATAAATTGTTATATTTATAATTTGTGAACCCTTAAACTATACGACATATGAATGTTTTCTGTAACCTTAGGGTCTTAGCTCTGTCAATGCCATCCTTGCCAATAAAAAATTATAACTATATTCTGTAATAAAAAAAAAAAATTATATCTTAACAATCAAGACGAAGTAAGAAGCATGCTTTAAATATTTTTGAGAATATTTTGTTATTTATTTTTCAAAAAAAAAAGTTTTTAATTGACCACTGGTGAATCCTGTAACCTAACTGATTTACATTAGGAAATTCAATCTAATTATGTGTTTATTTGCTTCCATTTTTAATGTCTTCTAATTTTTCATAGAAAATAAGAATAAAAAAGATAATCAAATTTTACTTTATCTTTTAAGAGATGCAAATTGAATAAAAAAATATATTATTTTATATTTTTCACAAAGCAAGGGATTATTATTTCATCTTTTGTTAGGCCAAAACCTTAAACGCGATTTTTCATAATATTTAGTAATAAAGTAATCGAATTAGCCTTTAAAAATTAAGATAGTATATATATATATATATAATCCTGAAGTAAAAAAAAAAATTAAAGAACACTTACGTGACATCCTATTCTTTCCACATTCCATTTTTCTTTTTTTTTTTACAAATTTTCTAATTTTTAATTAATATTTAAATATTTATTTTTATATCTATCTAGTCTAATATATACCTCTATCTAAAATTTTAAATAATAAATACTTTAAAAACTTTTGAATTTTAAAGTTAAAATTTTTTATTTTTTTTTCTTATCTATCTATATTTATATACACACCTCCATATTAATCATTTTCAATGGTTTTCTTCAACAATGGTTATTTTCTTGCATTTTGTTGTTTTTCAATCCTTTGACTTTTGATTATTCTCTGCAAATTTTGTTAAATTACTTTCTTTATCTGTACATATGTGTGTTATTTTACATATGACAATAGTAACTATTGTCACTTCAAACAAGATATACTTTTCCCTCTCTTTGGATGAGGTAATATTAACTCTTTGGTTTCTTTTCTTTTTTTTTAATTCTTTATTTCTTTGAAGTTGTGAGATTTATTTTTTTATACATATTTATTTTTAATTTACAATGAAAAGTAACATTTAATACAATGTCAATAATAAAGTAATAAAACAATTAGCGCAATGCGCGGACATCCATCTAATTTTATAAAAGGTTAACTCATATATATCATTTAAGAGATAACAGCTAAATGTTATTAAAACAACTAACAGCTAATTTTACCAAATAGATGCATTATATGAGATTGAGGTTGATTAGATACAGCTAAACGTGTTTACGAGAAGTCATTGTACTATCTTTCTTAATCCTTTTTTCAAATAAATGCTTAGTCTGTCATTTTATTTTATCCATTGAATATTTTTCTTTTTTGGTTTATATTAATATAAAGACATTCAAATTTTCGCAATGAAAAGTTTTTCACTGAAATTGTTGATTTTTTATGAATAGGTTCACTCTTTTCTTTTTCCCTCAAAGTGCAAGTAAAATGAAATCACATCATTTTGGTAATAGGTTCTAGAAGTTATAATATTAGCCCTAACCTCCATTTTTCAATAATTGATCGAATGGTAGGTGTCACGTGTGCACTCGTCATTGTACTTCCTCGTCTATAACCATTATATTTCTCTATCGATTCAACGTTAAACAAAATCTTGCTGATTGGATTGCAAAAGCTTGTTTTAGTGGAACACATAGCTGCATCATCAAAATAGTTAAACATTTCCGTAAACCAGTTGCTAAAGTTTGATTGAGCTCTTACTACAATACCCAAATTTAACATTAGTATAGATATAGAAAATATCATTTGGACATGTTAACCTACTAGCCAGGTCATAAAATTATCTTTTTTTTTTTTAAAACATAATAAACTTTGCTAAGATCATATATTAATTTTTTTACATAACACTAAATTAATATGAAATATTTCTATTAATTGCATGTGAATGTCGATAACTAAAAATTATTTTAATATAAATGGTAAGGTACTTGAAATTGTTTTAAATACAATAAATAAAATTTTGAGATAATTATTTTTATAAAAATGTATAAACAATTTTAATATATATTAAAAAATTTTATAGATATGGTTATATAATATATAATTAATTCTGATATAAAAATAAATTTTGAAGTTATATTTTTAAAGCAATTGGTTATGGTTTTTTTGAAGTTTACAATAAAATTTTAAAAGTACAAATATTAAATTTTTAATTAAAAATTAAGGTGAATGTTATAAATTCGATTATCAATCATTATATTTAATAACATAATTATTATTATGTGTTCGATTAATTTTATTATTATTTTGAAATCTAATAGATGATAAACTTGTTTTTATATAAAGTCAAGTTTATAATAGATAAACTCAAAAAATTAAGTTTTGAATTATTTTCCGTATATCACAAATAAAATTTAAATTAAACAATTCGAATTACATAAATTATGATATAATTTTAGTGAACAAAAAAGTTGAGCTATGACTATATTATAACTAATAATGTTGGAGTATATAAAAATTATATTATGATTAGCAACACAATAATCTTAAAATATTATTTACATAATGATCTTATAAGATAAATATATTTATTTTATTTCATTTTATAAGGTAAATATTATCTCAATAACTTTTTTAAATTTAATAAATTTTTATTTTCACTATTTATGAAGAGAATATTTAATATTTTTATTATTGTGGAACTTCTTGTATTGAGTTTTTACATTGGTAAAATAAATTTTTTATTATAATAATAAATACATGAATAATAAATTACTGATTTTATAGGTAGCAAGTTATTAGAGACTTTTTAAATCTAATGGCCCATTTTTAGGTAATTTAAATCTAATGAAAAATAACCCTGTATTTATACAGAAATTTGTATCTCTGTACAGTAATCTTACCTTTGCTTGGGATATATATATATATATATATATATATATATACCAGCATTGCTTTAGAATCCGTTCGTTGTCCAATTGATTGTGATCGAGTAATGCAATACTTGGTGGACCTTCACTTGTTGATGGTGCGAGTTGCTTATGGATGTTCCATCAAAAATCCATTAGTTGTAAAACCGTATCCAGTTCTTTCAAACTTGTAGAGGTATAGAAAGAAGGTTGTTTCAATAACACAATCTTCAAACTTACAGATTTTGAAAGCAAAAATGAACGGCCGAATAATGATCATATGGATGTCTGTTGGTGTTGTGGTGGTCAATTGACAGCTGAATAAGCAACAAACAACAAACTCAGATGGATGTAAATCGTAATTGACAAGGAAAAATAAATATGGTAATTGATAAAATTAAAATTGTTGGTTAAACTTGTCGAAAGTGTAAAAATTCAGGCTTGTTTTGGCGATTCGCTTAACTTTTATATATTTTATTTTATAAATTATTCAATTCATTTAGCGTTCAATACCATTCTTATGTATTTCTCTATATAAAATTTTTTATTCATTTTGCTTTTTTAATAATAAAATAAAAATATGATGCACGCGGTAAACATATAATTTATTTAAAAAATAAATAGTTTATAGATAATTTTTTTTTATTTGATTCCATCCACTTCCAATATGATTTGGTACAATTTTTAGTAAAATAAAAATCAAAACCAAAACAAAAATTTTGTATCCAAAAAAACCAAAACCAAAACAAAAACTGCCTTCGGTTCGGTTCTCAAAATAGGAGAGAGTTGAAAGTCATGATTCGTATCCTATGCTTCTTAGACTTAGGCCCAACAGCAACTCAAATCTAAAGAAGCAACCAAATGCTAATACAATTAATACACGTCCAGAAACCAACATATAAGTTTCTTACATAATATTCGAAGTAAGCATAGAATGATTATCAAATAGACATAAAATGATAACTGTGAACAACAAGAAGCAACGCTCAAACAAAACCTTGTCAGAAAGCCACGTAGAATAACCTGTGACCTTTTTTATTCAATCAAATTAACACACAAAAAAAAAAAAAAACAAACTTTTTACGTTGAACACTTTGAACAGTCTCATCTATCATTAGGTCTCTCCCTTTTTTTATCACTAAAGGCATTTGATCACATGCCACTGCCACCTCGTCTTCTCAACAACCAGGATAAGATTTAAAGCGAAGCTGGTTAGCCAATTGGCCAGTACCATGACCCATGCTCGTTCTCAATGGCAAATTGTAGAGCTATGCTAGTACATTAATGTTTTAGGGTTTAGGTATAATTAAAAATCGTTGGATGGGTAGGTTTTGATTTGTTGTATGGTTTTAGATTTTCTTCTAGCCTGTTCTTACTTTGATATAGCTTTTACTAGCTATGTCATATCTAATATTTTCAATAATATTAAAAGTCTAGAATTACTAAATATTTTTAAAGAGCATTACAATCTTTTCATTCCATTTACATTGTGGTTGTACCTGACACAAAGTCTGTTTGAAATAGTATTAACTTAGATATTATCACTGTTTTAAAAATATTTTAGGGAGTAAAAATTTATTTAAATAAATAATTATTTAAAATAGAAATTTTTAAGTTTGATACGAAATTTTGAATGGATAGTCAAGAAACAAATAACAAGAACAGAATAAGAGTGCGATAGTAGGGAATATTACCGAATATCTCTCGCCCGTTATTCCTGTAATGGATATATAAGGGAAAAACCTGCTCTGAGAAAATGTTAATAGCTATTTAGATAATCAACACTCTGATATTTTAAGACTTTTAACATGTTTCTATACTATCGGGTAGTTTATTTGAAGTGCCTCAATACAAGCTCTGCCTTTTAAGTAATAACAACTGTCAAAAATTTAAAATAAAAAATAAAGAAAAGAAGAAAGAAAGAGTTTTACGTAAGTAATGCAACGAAAGAAGAAAACCCTCCAAGACTCAAAGGCCACGTTTAGTAGCTTGAATAAGAATAGAAGAGTTGGTGAGACTGTAATAGATATGATAGTAAGGATGGAAATGGGACAGATACGCCTAAAATTTTGCACTATTCACATCCAAATACGTTTAAATATTTCAATATCTATATCCGTCCTAAACTCGTTTAAAATTCTTAAATACTTCTATTTATATTTATTTAAAATTTTAATATTCGCACCCGTTTCACATTCATTTAATTAACACTCAAACCCGTTTTAAATGTGTTGGGGTGAGTAATACCCACGAAAATCCACTCTTATAGTTAATTTTGGTTGAGTCACAGAAGATGGAGATGAGAATAAAGGGTGAGACTTGTGAATGAAGAACAATTTTAAAATTCTAGTTGTTTAATATTGTATTTAAGTAATTAATATTCTTTTAGTATTTGATGATATAAGGGTTTGGAGCTTTGAGTTTGAGTCCAATTTATTTTAGTTGTAATAGAATATTGAGTTTAAAATGCACTTAAATTTTCACTTGAATTTTAGGGCCCCTTAGCTAAATGTTATATTCAAGGTTTGGGGTTTTAGTAAAATATTATAAAATAGCAAAAATTGAGAAGCTAACATATTTTGTCAAAGAAAAAATAAAAATATTCAAAGTAACATTAAACAATATGATATTGAACTGTTAAAATAAATTGCATGAGTCATTTTAAAAAAAAAAGAAATACTAAAAAATGAGAGAAAAAAGGAAACGTTGGAAAAAAGAAAAGACTGAAAAAAAGAATACATAGAAAAAAGGAAACAAAAAGAAACACGAATTCTAGAAAAGCAAATCTCTATACAACTTATGTGATTCAACAACGAGAATGATGACTGGCGACGAGGACAATAACGACAGTAAATACAACATATACGATATATATAATATATATACTATATCAGTAAATATGCAAAATCAATTAAATATAGAAAATATTATATATATACTACAAGTAAATATGGTGTACATATATATACTGTATCAATAAATATGATACACACACACAAACAGACACTAGTTGACACATTGGATCAGACCAAGTAAACACAGTATATATATTATATCAGTATCAATCTAAATAGAATCAAGAGTCATACCTTGTCTCTACAAAACATAAACAATATTCACGGCGGTCATAGTTTTCGGGCAAAAATTAAGTTACTGATATGTTTATACAAAAATAAAATCATAGAAGAGAAAAAAAAAATAAAAGACGAGAGCTTGCTAAAAATGAAGAAATGAAACATAGAAGAGCAGAAACTCAAAAAAAAAAAGTGCTGGCAACAAACGAAAAAATGAAAAATAGAACACGAGAGTTGTCTGAAAAACAATTTATACAAAAGGAAATGGGCATTAAACTAGGAAATTAATACAAAAGGAAATATCGAGCAATCAAAACACTAATAATTAAAATAGAAAATTAATAAAAAAGATAAGACGAAGTCATTAAAACTTTGATTTTCTAACAAATTAACATCTAACAAAGTAAAAAAAAGGCATAAAAGTAAAAAACAAATCTAAATGAAAAAAATTTAAATTCAAAAGTCAATATGATATTCTCTAAATATAAATTTTAAAATATGATATATGGTAGTATCACCCCTGAATAATTTATTATGTTAAACTATTTAAATTATATAATGGGCTTTGGTGGATGGAAAATACTCACATCTTTAGCCCGCACTCAATCCAAACCCGCCGTGGATAATTGACTTGATACCCATATGTATCCTAAACTCGTTTAATCATTACATAAATCTACTCTAAATAGATTTTTGCGAGTTGAGAACCAACGGAAATTCCCCCCTTCCATCCCTAATTATAACAAACCATGTAATAGCAAGTCTTAGGTTCTCCCTCTAAATTGCTATTACAGGCTTAGGTTTTTTTATAATATATCATTTTTACCCTTATGCTAAATATCTTTTTTGGTTTATTATATTTTCTTTTTCTCTTCTTTGTTCCGTTTTTATTCTTATGCTATAAAAATCAATTCAAATAATTTTACTGAGGTCTTAATTGCATTTGCACCGTACCAAATCATGATCATTTAAAAATTTAAATTCCATTTTCTTCTCTTTTTCCATTATCCTTTATTTATATTGCCATGTTATTTAATCATATTTATTATATAATCATAATTTTCATGTAGGAATATTCTAAAGACATAATCTGTGGCAGTCATTGTTAGGTTATAATGTAAACGACATTAACATTTTAAATTTTTTTAATTATTAGAAATGAAATTATAAATTTAAAATTATTTCCTTTTCATTATTTTCAAATATTAAACATAATTATATGATATTATAAAGAATAAGCCTTTTTGTGGGTCCCATTTATGTATGGCACAACCTAAGAGGGGGTGAATTGAGTTTTCTAAAGATTTAAAATTTAAAACTCAATATCAGAATTCTATCATAGCGGAATTAGAAAGTTTTTGTGAGAGTCAGTTATCAAGTTTAGAACTTTCTCACAAAACTGTTGCAAGTTAAGAATTTCTTTGTGAAAAACAGTTATTGATTTTAGAACTGCTTTACAAGGCTTCTGCAAAATTAAAAAGTTTTTGTGAAGTATAGTTATTATGTTTAGAATTGCTTCACAAGACTACTGCAATATTAGAAAGTCTTTGTGATGTATAGTTATTACGTTTAGAACTGCTTCACAAAGTTTTTGTAAGATTATAAAGTCCCTGTGAAGTATAATTATTGTGTTTAGAACTACTTCATAAAGTTTCTGCAAGATTAGAAAATTGATTATGACTAAGATTGTGAATTATACTGAATATAGAAGACATATAAGAAATTGGTATAATCACAATACAAAAATCCAGAATTCTAATGTTCCATAGAAATAAAGCTTGTTCATATTTAAAAATAGAAACTCATTAACAATTTTGCATTTCTAAAAAGATTAATATTTATGTAAATATAATATAATCAAGCAGAACTTCAGAAAATAAAAGAGAGATACAGAGATTTATAGTGGTTCGGTAGTAACTCACCTACATTCACTCCTCAAGACGCATCTTGAGATCCTCCACTATGTTATCTCTTTTCAAGGGTAAGAGACAAACCAGCTTTAGAAGGAAATAGATCAACACTTAGATCTAACCTTTGTCCTAGTAGATTTCACAAATTCTAGTTAAACCTCTATCCTTTTTATTTTTGTAGAGAATAGAAAAACTCAAATCAAGACTTTAGAATCTCACACAAGGAGAAGGTTGCTTATAACCTTTTACATCATAGCTTCTCAACTAAGTTATTACACAAAAGTTGTTCATTTAAAATCCTTTAGTCTACAACAGATTACAATAATCTATATAGACAAAGAGAAATGCAATTATAATCACAAGAAGAACATAAATCAGATTTAGAATTAGAAAATAGATTAGAAAATAGATTGAAAAATAGAAATTAGATTCAGAAATAGAAATCATATTCAAAAATAGAAATGCAGTGCAGAACTGCTCTTCAGAAAATGTTGTTTTAAAATTTATTTTTACTTTTAAAATTTATCTTGAAAAATATAGATGAAAAAAATTTGAAGGATGTTGGAGAGAGAGTTTTGAAAGATTTAAATTTTGAACAATGGAACTCTTACTCTTACCACAACTTTTGAGAGAGGAGAAATTTATTTTAATGGAGAAGAAATATTCCTGTTAGAAATTGAAGATGGAAGGATTTCATTAATGAGCAATGATGCTTTTTGATGTTAAAAGAGAAAGCAAAGCATGGGTTGCGTTGAGAAGAGTTGTTGGAGCACATGCAATGTCTTAGAGATGGAGAAAGTGGCCTAAAGGACTATGTTATTCAACATCAGAAATGGACAGCTTTAAATCAAAAAAATACAGTTGAATTCATAAATGGAAAGTTAACATTAGAAAATGACAGTTGTAATTCGAATTTCACTAAATTTCTACCAAAGAATTTTAGCTTCAAAAATTTTAAGTACAAAACGTGAACAACAAAAATTTTGGTTAATCTCCTCTTAATAAATTTATTCAAAAGTATTTAAAAATCATTATAGAGAAAGATAAAATAAATTTTATTCTTATAAAATTATTAACTCTCTATCCTACATTAATTTATCTTTATGGTCTTCAAATAAAAATCTTGAATGTATGAACAATGTTTCTTCAATAATTCTCCGTTAATAATTTTTATATAAAATAACTTTAGCACAATAAGAATATTTAAATTTATTTATTTTGTACGATCATCAAAATTCTAGAATAAAATTAACTGAGTCAACACTTTTTTTAATAAAATAATTAATTGAATAAAGTAATTTATAATAAATTTACTGATATGGGTATTCTTATTTTTTTTTTTTACGAATTCCTCATTCTATTCGTTTTGCTATTTCTATAACTAAACACATAAATGTAATATAAATTTTTATTTCTTGTTCTATTTCATTTCATTTCTTATTATATTTTCTTTTCGATTCCTTGCTCTAATTAAACAAGATGCACATATCTTTTCAAGAAGACTACTATCAATACGCGTCCTAAATGACCGTTTTGAGAAAGTGATGTGCATGTAATGGAATGGACCCAAGTGTCTCCAAATTTAATACGTGTCTCTCACTTTAAACTTTGGCTATTAATTCTCTAGTTTGATGAGGGAAAGAAAGAAATAAAAAAAAAAAAGCAAAACTTTTTGGGTTAACCGGTTAGTTGTTGGGGTCAAATGGATTACTGTACACTTTGATGTTATTTTATCGGTTAATTGGTTCTTTTAGACCGTGGTCCTTAAGTTGACTCTACTCGTTATATATTCTTTTAATTTTATTAATTTTTTTAAATATACATCGCATATATTTGCACTCGTTAATCATATTTATTATTTATTTATTTTTGTTAATTTTTACTTATAATATATTTAAAATATAATAATATTTAAAATTTATGAAATAATTTAAATGAGATTTAAAATTAAAATTTAAAGTAAAAAATCTAAGAATTATTTGCTCTTTTATTTTTTTTATAATTCTTGAAATTCTTTTAAATAAAGGATAAAATATAATTACTAATTTATGTTTCTATAAATTAAATCAATTAACAACATGTACAGATATAATTTATATTTACTAATTTAATATGTCACAACTGCAGTGCAGTTTTATTATAATATTAATATTATAAAAATAATAAATGGATATTATCATTAGAATGAGACTAAATATAATATTAAAAGATTTTAAGATTCCCTGCATAAAAAAATTAATATTGTACTATTATCACAGTGTGTTCTTTTTGCATAGGATAAAATTGACAATTTTGAATTATATATAATAGACTTTATTATGTATTTTTAATTATATCAATAACTATAACTATAATTTTTAATTTTATTTTATTTTTAAGGTCTATATAGGATTAGATTAAACTTTTTAATAGAATTTAGATTCAAATAGAAAATTAACATAACCAATCAAAATTAAACTATATTTATTTTTCAATCAATAAAATTAAAGTCCTCAATAGTATTTTTATCAATTTATAAATTTAATATTGATGTTTTAAGATCTCAATATTCTCTAATTAGGCTGTGACTAAATTATCATTAATGTTATTGTCACGATCCAAACCGTGGGCCGAACCGGCACTAGGACCTAGGTAAGCTTAAGGCACCCGAGACCCGTAGTAAGCCTAAACTATCACAATCCATCCCTATTATCATTTAACTATCGGAATAGTAAGCCCATATTATGACTTTTTTTTTTTCATAAGACAATCAGAGTTAATAATTCTGACCCAGCATTAGTAATACATACTATTCGTAGCTCGGGCCCATATCCATATAATAAAAATATTTTCTCATACAAATATTTATTTGTCATAATATGTTCAAACTGTTCATATTTTACAGTCTTCCAGATCGTCATTTACACTCCACAATTTATTTATAATCACATGATAATTCTATTACAAACCAATATTTATTTAAGCATCCTAACTGCGGAGTTAAATAAAATATGCGGAGTATTCTAAATATTAATAGAGAGTTTATACTAACATGATCAATTCTCTACGAAAAATGAAGCAAAGTCTTATGGACCAACAGTATCCTTATTTCCTAAAAAATATTTATGGAAGGGGGGGTGAGTTTCACTAAACTCAGTGAATAATAATAAATAATGCAAACCCACACATTCAAGCAGTATGCTTTCATAATATAGTAAATGTCATACTTCACAAGCATGTGTCGTACAACAGCATCTTCAAACAAGTCACATTCAAATACTCACAACATGTGAAAATTAGTCAGTGATGTCACAAATCCACCTATTGGCCCCAGGCCAATTCCATAATAATAATATATATATAATAGGGAGTCGATCCCCCATACTAGGCCCACT
>CANUEX010183596.1:0-10392 GCA_948099535.1 Jatropha multifida | reverse complement strand
GGTGTAGTTTAGAGGTAAGAAATTGAAGAAAATGGAAGAGAAAGAGAGAAGAGAGAGTGGCGTGGAGAAGAAGGAGAAGAAGAAGAAGATGAAGAAGAAAGAGGTGTTGCTTGGTGAATGGTAGCTTTTAGGTGGAAAAGTTAAATTTGACTTCTCAATTTTATGCTTAATGAAGGGCTAAGATCAAGTCTCTAGTAATCTCATCCAATGGCTCTAATTATTCATCAAATAATTCTCCTCTAATTATTATTTAACTCCATCAATTAATTAAATTAATTCCAAAAAAATAATTCCTTAATTATTCCTTAACATACTATACTAAAAATCACCATTCATTAAATGCCTTAATTCTCCAAAAATATTCATGAAATATTTTATACCCACCTAAATCATGCAAACATGCTCCAAAAATATTAAATAAAATATTAGACATACGTAGTAATTTTTTTCGGACCGAAATAATACCTAGTCTCAAACCAATGGTACTATTCATAGACCGATAAACCGATACTGAAAAAGACAATAAATAAATGGACTGTTACAGTTCTCCCCCTTAAAAGAAATTCATCCTCGAATTTCACCTGATATAAATAATTGAGGATGCTGTTGTCGCATGTCATATTCTCTCTCCCATGTAGCTTCCTCTCTTTTATGATTCCTCCATAGGACCTTTACTAGAGGTATTCTCTTATTCCTTAATTCCTTAACCTCTCTAGCAAGTGTCCTTATGGGTTCTTCCTCATATGTCAAGTCCGGCTCGATAGTGATAGACTCGACTGAAATAACATGCGCAGGATCCAATCTATATCTCCATAGCATAGATACATGAAAAACATTATGAATCTGATCTAAGTCTAGCTGTAAAGCTTGTCTATATGCCAATGGTCTCACACACTCTAAAATCTCGTATGGACTTATAAACCTAGGACTAAGCTTACCCTTCTTGTCGAATCTCAAAACTTTGTTCCATGGAGATACCTTCAAGAACACCCTATCACCCACTGAGTACTCAATATCCTTCCTCTTAAGATCGGCATACGACTTCTGACGATCTGAAGCCGCTTTCAACCTTTCCCTTATGACTCTAACTTTGTCCTCTATGTCTTGGATCAAATCAGGGCCTACTATCTTACCCTCACTAAGCTCCGTCAAACATAGAGGTGTCCTACACCTCTTACCATATAAAGCCTCAAATGGAGCCATCTGAATACTCGACTAATAACTATTGCTATAGCTAAACTCAGCAAGTTGAATATACTTCTCTCTATTGCCCTCAAACTCCATCACACAAGCCCTCAACGTGTCCTCAAGCACCTGAATCACCCGCTCTGATTGACCATCTGTCTGGGAATGGAAGGCTGTGCTGAAATGTAGTCTAGTACTCAAAGCCTAATGTAGCTTCTTCCAGAACCTCAAAGTAAACCTTGAATCTCTATCAGAGATAATGGAAGAAGGATGTAACACCCACCGCCCAATCCCGAAGGACCAAATGACAGATGCCACATTCAGTGCCGGGGCACCGTCTTATCTCACTTATTACTCTAAGAAGTGGCTAAGTTTTCACAAGGAGGCAAGTAATTAAAATTTAAAAATAATATTTAAGGAAATTCCTACGAAAAATTCGCAAGAGTTTCCCTTAAAAATTTACTTGCCACACAAAGAAAACATAAACACTTCCAATATTAATTCCTCCTAACCCCAAAACTCCAATTCAATACAATAAATCCCAAGCACTTCTAAATATCCATAAATTATTTTAGGTTCTATCATGATATTATAACATTCATTCAGCGGATTAAATTATCAACAATCTACAACATAAATGTAATAAGATGTTATTACTTAATTAGTCACAACTCTTAATGAATTTACAAAACTTAATATATACAACCTCAATCATTTACAATTTTATATACATGCTAAAAACCACAAATTACTACATGTCCTACCCAAAGATAATATTTCTACTCTGATGCAAAACCTCCAGTCCTCGAGTAGCACCCATTGTCCCTAACCTACACGTGATAGAAATCGACGCGCTGAGTATATCACTCAGTGGTGCTAACTAACTTAGTAGTACAATAAATAAGGGTGCCTAAGCAACAAACTTAATATATAATTTCAAATACTAAAATCAAATACAAAAATATCGAAAGTATACAGATTAAATTAAGATACCTCAAAAATCATAAATAAGTTCATTCTTAAAAATAAATTCATAATCTGACAAAAGTAAGAAAAATTCCATAAATACAAATATATCTCTGGTTCCTTTTTAACAAAATAAGATTGCGTTCTTAGTTAAGGCTTGTACTAATGCAGAATGAACGTAAGCAGATTCGATCATGGCCTGTGGAAGCGCCACCCCCATCACATATTAAGCGCGTCCCCCTATTCATAAGGGCTAATAACCCTAGCATATGATCATAGTTCCACATAATAGAATGGACTGATCTTTCATTTTCTCTCAATTCTCTACTTCAAAAACCTCACTCAATCACCTAATTAAACTAAAGATTATTAATTAAACCTTGGGAATTAAGTAGTAGAAGCTCAAATTTGGAGTTCCTAAGCTTAGGATTTTGAGTTGCCATTGAAGGAGGTGAGTTGTGATTTTTGGGTTTTATGATTTAATTAGTAAAATTCAAGGACTAGGAATGCAATAGATGCATTAAATCATGCTCCATTCCTTTCCTTTGTTCATTTTGATTTTAATGTGTACTTTTCCCTACTTTGAAGAAAATGGTGAACCCTCCACCAAAGGCAAAGAGAAGGCTAAGGATTAGAGTGTACTTAGGTTTTTGAAGGAATTTTGAGAACTTTGTATGTTTTGGTTAAATTGATGAATTTTGATGTTAGAGGTGTACTTAGGGTGGACTGGAAGTCATTTTCGACCCTTTTATAATTTCCATTTGTTTCTGACTTCTCAGCTCTATTTCTCAGCTTCCAAAACATCCTCTTATGTTCAATTCCAATACTTGTAGCTCAACTTATGATTTAAATACCAAAACTAGTTCTGCTATGGTATCTAAATGTGATGGATGAATGTTTAGAAGTGCTTGCTAATGATTTGAGTTGAATTGGATTTTTGGGGTTGGAGGAGCTATATTGGAAGTGTGTATATTTTCATTTTGTGGCAAGTAAATTTTTAGGGGAAACTTTTGCGAAATTTTCATAGGAATTTCCTTAAACTTAAATTTTATTTATTTTTTTTAAATTTTAAATTACTTGCCTCCTTATGAAAATCTAACCACTTCTAATATGTGATTTAGAGTTAGTAAGAGAGATAAGGCGGTGCTCTGGCACCAAATGTGGCATCCGCCATCTAGTTCTCCGGGATTGGGCGATGGGTGTTACAGGTTCTCTATATGTGTGTCAAATTTGAAGATTCTCTAGCAAACTTAGTGGCTGATGCGTATCTATAGTCCAAATAAGTCTTAATCTCGTCAATCCCTTTAGAATTGTCAATAGATTCAACAGTAGCAACTACTCGATTAAATCCTTTATGGATATATTTGAACAAATATTTGATGGACCTTGAATAGTTACATATCTCGACATTAATATGGGCATCAAACTTCACAATCAAGTTTCTGTTGTATGGAACCATATACCGATTATCTAATAAGATCCCTTTCTTTTTTACTTTTAAGGTTGTATTCCTCCTCCTATAATAATTTGATAATTTATATTACTATCAAAGATAGTAATATAACTGTGTATCAAAAGGATTTTGGTTGATGTTTTTAACAATTTGATAATTTATAACTGTGTATAAAAAATAGTAATATAATCAATTACAATAATTATTAGACTAATGAAAATAATAATATAATCAATTATAATAATTATTAGAGTGATATTTAAAAGCCCACGTGCGAAGCCGCTTTTCACCTAGTAATTAGTATATACTCGTTCTCAATTCATTTAAAAAAAAACAAGAAGAAAAGAAAAATATTTTTTTTCCTTTGTCAGCTATATTGCTGAGGTACAACCAACAAAGTTGTTGCATACGGCAGTGGAAGATAGATCTGGGCCTGGCTCATGTAATAACCCCATAAAATCATATATGGTTGAACGACTATTATAATGGTGTCAGTTATTTGAAAGGCTCAACTGTTGTTTTGCTTCAGATATGTTTATAGTTGAAAATAATCCTTCTATTTTTAGTTCTTGAGTATTGGATACCTAATATGATTGTCATATTAATAACTTGCATGAATTAAAAAAAATAGAAAATTGAGGAAAGTTGGACCTACGTATAGCCTATGGAGCAATGGTTACTGCATTAGCTGTAGGAATATATTTGGACTTAGTATTAGAATTAAATAATTGTTGTTTTATTCCAGTACTTATTAGAAACATTATTTCAGTTTCATATTAGATTTTGAATATTGGATTCAAATTTTGTTATTGAGAACAACGGTTGTTCTTCTTATAATAATAATAATTTTATGGAACTGAAATTAATACAGATGATCTCTTCTATTGATAAATTCCTCACCAACATAAACAACAAGAAATCTAAAATAGATAATAAATATTATCATATCTTTGGCATTGTAGACTTGGTCACATTAATAAAACAAGAATCACTAAGTTGCATAAAGAAAGTTAATTTGAATCTTTTTTATTATGAATCATATGAAACTAGTGAATCTTGTTTAATGGGTAAAATGACTAAAACACCTTTTATGAGAAAAGGTTAAAGGTTAAAAGATTATTGGACCTAATACATTTAGATGTATGTGGACCAATTATTGCCCGGGCATAAGTAGATATGAATGTTTCATTATGTTTACTAATGACTATACTAGATATGGTTGTGTGTATATATAAAATGAAACATAAATCTCAATTTTAAAATAGTTCAAAGAATTCAGAAATGAAGTTAAGAAACTAACTAAAGTATTAAAACACTTTAATCAGATCAAGGTGAAAAATACTTAAGCGTTTCGAAATTATCTATTATAAAATATGAATTGTACATTATTAGATACAGTACGATCCATGATTAGCCTTGCAGAATTATCTTCATCCCTTTTAAGGATGAGTCTTAATAATGCGATATATCTTCTAAATAGAGTTCCACCCAAAGTTGTTGAAAAAATTCCATGTAAAATATGGATCAACATGCTTATGTGAAGTGTTTGGGATTTTATAAGCTATGATCTAAATCAAATAGATATACGTTTGTAGGATATCTAAAAGAAGTTATTGGATATTATTTCAACCATCCTATTGAGAGAAAAATGTTCATCTCAAAAGATGCTGCCTTTTTAGAAAAGATATTTATCTTTCAAGGAAGTAGTGGGAGCTAGGTACAACTTGAAAAGTTTAAGAACTTCAAATTTACATTAAAGATAGAACTAGAATAGAAGATCATTGCATTAGATGAACTGTCAAAATACATTGGTTAAAGAACCACAACGTAAATCTATTAGGATGAGTTGTACCCCTACAAAGGTTAGACCTTCTTGTGGAGACTCGAACCTAACAAATATAAAGGAGAAATGTTTGACATTTTACTTGCAATTGCAGCATATTGTGATTATGGGACTTCTTATGTTGATGACAAAATTGCATTCTTATTTAGCAAATCTAATGATTTTTTAATCAAAAGTATTTCTTAATAGAGTATGCAAACTGCAAAAGTCCATTGGTAGACTTAAGCAAGCCTTTATGGAATAAGAACATCCATTTTAATGAAATAATCAAAATAGTTTAATTACATTAAAAATGTGGATGATGTTTGTGTGTATAAGAAAGTCAGTGGGAGCGGAATGATATTTCTTATAAATAGGAAATTACATTTTACTACTATAAAAGTTTGGTCATCCAAGAATATCTCCATTAGAGAAATGACCTATATACTTGGTATTAAAATCTATATGGATAGATTTGATAGGTTGTTAGGATTATTTAAATCCACACATGTTGATAAAGTGCTAAAATAATTTAGCATGGAGGAATCCAATAGAGGATACCTGCCCGTATATCAATTTGTTCCAGATGAAAGTCATTGGGTTGCTGTTAAAACTATCCTTAAGTATTTAAAATAAGTAGAGATATTTTTCAATTACGGAGAAACTAATGAACTAAGAGTTCACGGATACATTGATGCCATAGGATAAAACACATGGATAATTGGCTTTAGTACAAGTGGGAGATTGTGAGTTATATGCCTTATAGCCAATTTGATTGGTTATATTTTAGATAAAAATATTTCATGTAATAAAGATTTGATTATTAATAAAAGGTATTTATTTATCTTTTATATTCTATTGATTAAATCTTGGTAAAAGATAAAGTTCATAAGACAATACTGTTTTGCAAAATAAATTATAATGTGGTTATAATTATGAGTTTTATATTTGCATTAAAGCAATGTCTCTAAATATTCTTGTTCGATGTTCTCCTCATTATTGGACCATGATTAGAGCTGTTGAGACTGGTACATATTATATTCTTTCCTTAGGGAAGCAATTGTTCTCATAAACTGAGATATATGTGATATTTAGAACTAATATGTAGGTGCTTGTTATTTAAACAAGTCCACTGAATTGACCTGCATGAGAATTCTATATGAAAAGTTACATGTGTCTATGGAATACTTAAGTGATGGTTGTGTAAGTTATCCTTTGACTTGAGATTACTAAACTATCTTATACAGAGACGATTATGTTTTGATTCCTTATTCACATTATTCATTATATGAATAATAAACAAAGATTAATTGGACATAATAAGAATTGTATGGAGATACTTGTATAATTAAGAGAGGATTCATGACCCTATGTAAATTAGGAAAAATGTTCTAATTGTTCTCTATTAACATTGATTAAGGAATCCTTGCACAAGGTAGAATAAAATTAGCAAATGAGATTTGAAATTTCATTTAACTGATCAATGGCTAAGGTTAAAAAAACTTACAGAGTTTAGTATATCAGACACACTCCAAGCCTAATTACTAAATCATAACATTAATGATGAAGGGATATTAATTACATTGATAAATCATGCATTGAAAGGTTAAGTCAAACCACTTTGACTTTCCAGATATTTGGGTAGTCTTGACATGTTACTAGACAATGTATTTGACCTTCAAATATTAATTAGTTAATATTTGTTGTCAACATATTTGGAACCTATAAGGTCACATAAGAATAGACATGAGAAAATGAAAACAAGAAATCGAATCAAGTATGACTTGATTACAAATAAGTTTTGTGGAGTTAAGGATAAAATTATAATTTATATTTTATTATAATTTTACCTAGATTATTAAGTATTGACTTAATTGATTTATGTCTAAAATTTATTAAGAAAAATTTTAGATTAAATAAACATAATATTTTAATTATGATTTATTTATTTAAATAGTTAAATAAATAAATATAACTGATCAAATTGAAAATCCTATTACGATTTATTTATGTAAATTGTTTAAATAAATAAATAGGCACATATATATTTAGTTATAATTTATTTATTTAAGAGGTTTAAATAAATAATTATAATTAATTTATTTGTAACATAGGGTTTTCATATATAAAGTTTAAGAAATAGTATAGACTGTGGGAGAACATGAGAGTAAGTTGTTGCTCATAGCCACAAAACAAAACAGAGAGCCTACGATAGCTAGCACCATCATACGCTCTAATCTCTCTACCCTCTAAAATAGTTTTAGAGTTTTTCAATTGTCGACTCTTGCGAATACTACTAGAGGTCGGATGTTTGGATGACTTATGGTTTGTGACAACCTAGCCGCATAGATCGAAGTTTCGAAGAATCTGTGAAAGAGGTATTCTTCTAAACAAATTTTATTGCATTATTTGTTTAAATGGATCCCTGTTGATATAATTAATTATTTTAATTATATTATTCCCTTGCACATATTTGATATTGAAACCCAATAATGGTATCAGAGTCATCGTTTAAACGTTTAAGGTGTAAAATAATATATTAATTGTTGGATCACTACAAGAAATCACCATTTAGAAATGAATTTCTGTTTCTAAATGCAAAAAATCTGTTGCTAAAACAGTTTAGAAACGGATTCTATCCGCGACAAAAGTTGGCATTTCTAAAACAATTTAGAAACGGATAAACAATCAGTTTTTAATATGGCAATAGATGTATCCGTTTCTAATTTCAAACCTTTTGGGAACGAATTTCATTTCCGAACCGTTTCTATTCTGTTTCTAAATCTATTTCTAATCCGTTTCTAGGTACGTTTTCGATTATTTTAATCCGTTTCTAATACCATATCTAATATCTAACAAAAAATAAAAGCAAAATTTTATTGTTACTAATTCCGTTTCTAATTCCATTGCTAAATTACCTTCCGTTGCTAAATCCATTTCTAAGATTTTGGTTGTCAAATAATATTCTCTTTTATTCCGTTTCCAAATCGGTTTCTATTTTCTCAATTGAAAAATCCCATTATTTTTATTATTTTAATCTTGCCCTATTTCTAATTTTTTAATCCATACATTTCTAATGAAACTAACTTAAAATCAAATAGAAAAAAATTAATATAAAATTAAAATAATTTTAAGTGTACATCAAATATCAAGACAACAAAAATCCTCTCACCTCTCGCAAATACAAACAATTCTAAGTCTCACCTCTCACAAATATAAACAGCACAAATGCTCTCACTTCTCATAGTTACTATTTTGCTGCACTTCTAAGGAATCTCATGTTGATCTTCTCTAATCTAATTGAAATAGAAATAATAACAATTTCAGTAAAACAAATACTAATTAATTAATTTTAAAAAATATTTGCCTTGTTAATTACCCCATAATAGCTGCCATTAAAAATGTAATTGCTAGAACTAGATTACTCATTTCACTTGCCATTGATGATGAGGCTAAATATAAACCTTCTAAGTACACATTATGATTGATGGTTACACTGTTCCAAATCAAAACAATTAGCTACCACTAAATACACCAAAAGAAGAAAGAAAAAAAAAATTAAAATTCAGAAACATTATACTGTAACACCCAGCGCCCAATCCCGGAGAACCAGACGGCGGATGCCATATTCGACACCGAAGCACCGTTCCATGTCACTTACTAGCTCTAAATCACATATTAGAAGTGGTTAATTATCCATAAGGAGGCAAGTAATTAATTTTTTTAATAATATTTTCTTTTAAAATAAATCAAAGCTTAGGAAAATCCCTACGAAAAATTTCGCAAGAGTTTCCCATAAAAATTGACTTGCCACACAAAGAAAAATATACACATACTTCCAATATAATTGTCTCCAAACCCCATACTCTAATTCAACTCAAATCATTAACAAGCACTTCTAAATATCAATCCACTACATTTAGATACCATCATCAATATTATAAACTCGCTTATTTCAGGAATAATTATTGATATTCATACACCAAAATATAATAAAAGCCATTACTCAATTAATCACAACTCTTAACTAGTAATTAACTTAATGTCTACAACCTTCACCATTTACAATATTTATATATAGGCCAAAATCACCATACAAGAAATATCCTACCCAAAATGGTATATTTACCTTGATGCTCACTTCTGGTCCTGAATAGCATCCTTCGCTCCTAACCTGCGCGTGATAAAAATCAACACGCTAAGTGGAAGACTCAGTGGTGCTAAATAATCAACAATTTAAGATAACAAGCACAGCCAAATAGCAAGTCTCGCAAATGCTTTAAATTACTCAAAATATATAAATTAAATACCAAAATCACATGAATTAAATTTGAACACTTTAAAAATCATATATAAAAAAAATTTAAAAAAAACACCTGAGTCCCCATTCTTTATAATATAATAAAATTCCATTCTTCATTAAGGCTCGTACTAAACAGAAAAAATGTAAGTAGAATCGATCGTGGCCTGTGAAAACACCACCCCCATCACATAATCGTGGCCTGTGGAAGCGCCACCCCCATCATATAATCTTGGCCTATGAAAGCACCGTCGTTGCCTGTGGAAGCACCACCCACCAATTACACAATCGTGGCCTGAGGCCACCATGGCCTGTGCAAGCACCACAATAATAAGCGCGTCCGCCTATTTATAAGGGCTGATAATCCTAGCATATGATCATAACTCCACCAATAAAATGGGCTGATAATCCGAGCATGCTCATATATCGAAATACATCTCATCATACCACATTTCAATCATGTATAGTAGAGCCCAAAATAAATGCATTCTCCCACAAATATTCTCATTTCTCATTCACCAATTCTTATCCAAAAACATTTTAAAATTAGCACTTATTATTTCAAAATCACTTAACTTACAACTTGTAAAATCCAACAAAATCAATTCATGTTTCAAGCAAAAACCTTTCTTTCATAATGCCTCCATTAAAAGTACTAATTATCAA
>CANUEX010183438.1:0-47210 GCA_948099535.1 Jatropha multifida | reverse complement strand
CGAATTTTTTGTAAGAATTTCCCTAAGTTTTTATTTATCAAAAAAATAATTTTTTTTATTAAAATTTTACTTGCCTCCTTATGGAAACTAAGCCACTTCTAATGTATATTTTGGGTTCATCAGGTATAATAAGTCGGTGCTCCGGCACCAAATGTGGCATCCGTCATCTAGTCCTCCGAGATTGGACAGTGGGTGTTACACATAATCTTAAAAAAAAACCTAAATTAATGAGGTTTTTTTAAATTTGGCCAATACTTTTGATTTTGTCAGTTAATATCATGTACTCATTTTTCTTTGTCAATTGTGGCCTCCATCTAGAGTCTGTTAATGTTTGCTGATGTGTCCGTTAATATGGTCTAATTTTTTTTCAAATCACGTCCATGTGGAGGTGCTACATAAGAGATCTAACTTGAATGAAAAAGGCTTAATCACCAAAAAAAGCCTAAACTTATGCTTTTCTAAAAAAATTTGGCCAATACATTTGATTTTGTAAATCAATACCCCGTACTTATTTTTCTTTGTCAATTGTGGCTTCCGTTTAGAGTCTGTTAATATTTGCTATATGTTCGTTAATTGAGTCCAATTTTGTCAGGATCTTTAGACATAAGATAATGACTGTTAATGGAGATCAGTATTTCAGGGAGAGGAAGACATGAGAGGATCGAGAGAGAGAAAAAGAGAAGAGAGAGAAGAAGAGATAAGAGAAAAATATTGTATTGATTCATTGCCTATAACCCTAGTAGACAAATCATATATATAATATGTCCTATCTAGCTTACACATAAGCAATAATCGCCACATCATTAAAACAGTCATCCATTATTACTAATTACAACCCATAAAACATAAAAATCGCAGTTAAGTCCTAAATACATTTCCAAATCATTCCTGCATATCTAATTACCCTAAAAAATACCTTGCCCATTCAAAATAATCTTGTCCCTAAGATTAAAAGATGGAAATTGATTCTTAATAAAGGAGATATCTTCCCATATAGAGTTAGTGCGAGAGAGATATTGCCAGAGGATCAGGACTTGGGAAACTAGCTTGTTGTGGCGCTGAATGGTTCTGAATGAGAGAGCTTGTTGAGGTTTTGTAATAGGGACACCATACTCAGTAGTTATTGGTAGAGAGGCAGTCACACAGTTAGGTGGCTTGACTGACTTTTTAAGCTGTAAAACATGGAAGATAGGGTGAACTTGTGATGATGGTGGAAGCTTGACCTCATAAGCAACAGAGCCAATCTTAATAGTAATTTGAAAGGGGCCATAATATTTGGCAGCGAGCTTGAGATTGCGCCTGAGGGCCACAGAAGTTTGACGATAAGGTTGAAGCTTGAGATAGACCCAATCGCCTATAGAGAAAACCCTCTCACTTGTATGAGAATCAGCCATCTGTTTCATTCTATTCTAAGCATTTAATAGAGATTCTTTCAAGAAGGCAGACATATTCTGTCACTCTAAGAGTAAGTCTTCAATAGTTGTAGCCGTTGTAAAGCCGGGAGATAACATAGGCAGTATAGGAGGAGCTGAAATAGGGACATGTTGAGAGATGAATAAAAAGAAGAGTTGTACCACCACTCTGCCAGACTTAAGTATGTGCACCAAGTGGTGGGTTTAGAGCAGCACATGCACCTTAAATAAGTCTCTAAACACCTATTAAGCCGCTCAGTCTGCCCATCAGTTTGGGGATGGTATGCAAAACTGAAATGCAATTTAGTGCCGAAAGAAGTAAAGAGTTCCATCCAAAACAAGCTTGTAAACACCTTGTCTCTATCAGAGACTATAGATTGAGGCATGCCATACAATTTAAACACAGAATCAACAAACAATTGTGCTACTTTAGTTGCTGTGAAAGGGTGAGACAAAGCGAGAAAATGAGCATATTTACTGAATCTATCGACAATCACCAGAATACAGTTCTTATTGCTAGACTTAGGTAAGCCCTCAATAAAGTCCATTAAAATATGTAGCCAGGCCTGATCAGGAACAGGTAAAGGCTAGAGCAAACTCGGATAAGGGACAGATTCAGATTTGCATCACTTGCAAATATCACATTTGGAAACCCATTTGATTATATCCTTCAATAATCCAGGCCAATAAAAGTAAGATCTTAATCTATGGTAAGTGCCCTGAATGCCAGAATAGCCACCCACAGGAGAGGAATGAAAAGAATCAAATAATTGAGATCTCAAATTGGTACCACAACCCACATAAGTTCTGCCCTTATATAATAGCATATCACCAAAATAACAGAAATTAGGCTTAGAATGTGGCGCAACAGATAATTGATAAATAAGATCCTTACCTCATTATCATTAGAATAGCTGGCAGATAATTCTTGCAACCACAGTGGTTGGACGATAAAGATAGCATGGAAAGCAGAACAATCAGTAGTTAAGGTAGAAATAGAGGTAGTAGGTTCAACAAGCAGAGAATACCTGGAAAGGGCATCAGCCACCCTATTTTCAACACCCTTCTTGTAATGAATAATGTAAGAAAGACCCAAAAGAGCAGTCACACCCTTTCATTGCACATAATTATGCAACCTTTAATGAAGAAGGTGAGTGAGACTAGAGTGGTCAATCTTAATGTATAAAGTAGCATGTTCCAAGTAGTGTCGCCACTTTTTTACTGCCATTATTATAGCCAACAACTCTTTCTCATATATTGAGAGACCCAAATGTTTGGAATTCAAGGGTTTACTGAGGAAAGCAAGTGGCCTCTTATTTTACATTAAAATAGCCCCCAAACCCACTTGACTAGCATCAATTTCAATGGTAAATGGAATGGTAAAGTTGGGGAGGGCTAAGGTAGGAGGGTAAGAAATGGCATGTTTAAGGTGTTGGAAAGTAGACTCAGTAATTGCAGACCAATGGAAGGCATCTTTCCTAAGTAAAATTGTTAAGGGTTTACTGATTTGGCCATAACCTTTAATAAATTTTCTATAATAACCAGTGAGACCTAAAAACCCTCTTAATGACTTAATAGAAGTTGGGACATAGCATCTATCTCAGAAGGGTTTGTGGCTACTCTTTAAGCACTTATGATGTGTCCTAGATAATCTATGGAAGTGGAAGAGAAGGAACACTTGGATTTCTTGATAAACAGTTGGTGTTTCCTTAATGTAGCAAAGACAGTTTCAAGGTGGTTGAAGTGGGATTCAACGGTGGGGCTATATACCAAAATATCATAAAAAAGACTAAGACAAAATCTCATAAGAAAGGAGTAAAAATGTGGTTCATTAAGGATTGAAAGGTGGCTGGTTCATTGGTAAGGCCAAAAGGCATGACCAAAAATTCATAGTGGCCATGGTGTATTTTGAAAGCAGTTTTGGGTATATCAGATGGATGCATTCTGATATGAAAATAACCGAATTTCAGGTCTAATTTGGAGAAGAATGTAGCATGGGTAAGCTCATCTAAAAGGTCATTTATGATAGGTATGGAAAATTTGTCTTTAACAATAATTAGATTTAATTGCCTATAATCTATGCAAAATCACCATGATTTGTCTTTCTTTTTTACCAAAATTACAGGGGAGGCATAAGGGTTGTGGCTAGGTTGGATTACAGAGGCCTTAAGCATTTCTTGAATCTGTTGCTCGATTTCATTTTTTTGAAAATGGTTATACCGATAAGGCCTAATATTTACTGGTTTGGCATTTGGCACAAAGGGGATTGTGTGTGAGTGGGACCTAGATGGCAGGAGGGAGGTGGGGTCTTGAAAGATATCCTCATATTGGTCAAGAGCTGGAGATGAGAATTGGTTTAGGGGTGGTAGGGAGGGATATGGGAGACTAAATTTGTGCAAGAGAAAACAAGTGTGCAATCCATCCACATTTTTTCCTAAAGAATTTATTAAGGGACTTGCAAGAAATGATAGCCAAAGAAGCAAATCTAAGATACCTGAAAGAACTAAGGAAGTACCATCTTTTTGAATGGTGAGGGAAGGAGCCAAGAAATCAAATAAAACAGGATTATACTGCTTAAGCCAATTGACACCTAGGACCATATCATATTCTAGCAACCTTAACCTGCAAGTGAAAAGTTTTAACTAGCTTGAGACTAAGGGTTTTGACTAACTTCATATCAAGGAAGCTGTGTGCACTACCACTGTCAATTAGGATCACTATGGGATGACCATTGATTTTGCCTTTAATTTGAAGGGTATTGGGTGAGAGACTGCCTTCTAAAGCACTAAAAGAAATGGTACTATCCTCTAGAGGTGCCTCATCAAACTCCTCATGTTTTATGATTTGGTTGTCTAGGTTAGATTCCAATGCATCCATGGTCAGCAATTGCTTCGTCTTACAAACATGACCGGGAAAGTACTTAGCACCACACCGAAAATAATGTTTAGGAATTGGGGGTGTGGGGTTAGGTGTGGATATAGTCGCCTGGGTAGGCGTAGGGGAAGGTTGTGTTTTTTGTGACTAGGTTTTGGTGCTATTAGACTGGGAAAAAGGTCAAAAAGAAGGTTTATGGGATTTAAACATGGCCTCAATTAATTGCTCCTAGAGCTTGGCCTGTTCAAATGCTTGGATCAAGGTGGTAGGGTGTAAAACTTTTACCATGGGTCTCAAATGGGCATTTAAGCCACTCACAAAGCTAGATACAAAGTAGGTTTCAGATAGCCCAGGGTTGTGTTTTTGCATGAGGGCTTTGAGGTACTCAAATTGCTCCTGGTATACAAAAACAATAGTATCCTGCTTTAATTTGTTGAATTCCTCAATGATATCCATAGGGGTCAGTTCTCCAAATCTAGCACCTAAGTCAACACAAAATTTGGCCCAAGTCACTAGAGAGTTATGGACTTGCCAGCTTTGGAACCAAGCATCAGGGACCTCTCCAAGGAAAAGACTGGCTAATTCTATCATGTTGTTTTCCTGTATCCCATATATTATTAAAAAGTATTTGGAACACTTCCAAACCCACCCATGGGGATTGGTACCATCAAAATATGGGAGATCCATCTTAAGATTGAATGTGCTATTCCAAAGGTTCCTTTGAGTTGGACTCAAGTATGACTGATTGGGGCCATTGGGCACAATAGGGTAGACAGTGGGCTTTGGTAATGTGTGAGAAAATAATGGGATAGTACTAGCACCAATTTTAAGAGATCTAGAATTAATATCAGAAGATTCAGCATAGACAAAGTCAGTGTAGCATCCAACAAATTAGGGTTCTGATGGGGAGGAAAAGATGATTCCCCAAGCTCGCGAGAGTGAGGTTTTTGCGAAATACCCTTATCACCTAACATGCAAAGGTCATCCACAACAAATTTAGAGTTGAGTGTACGTTTACCTAGTTGCAAGCCCTTAAACATATCTGTCAACTGACATAGTTGTTGAGACAAATCCATCATAGCCTTGGACTGAGTAGTATTGACACAATCGATAGACAACCGAAGTTCCAGAAGTTTCGTTTGAGTATTAGCCATATGTCAATTCATTGACTCTTCAAGATGATGGGACTGGTTTGAGAGATCTTGAATGGATCGCTCTTGAGCGACAGCGCGATCTTCCAGAATCTGGAGGCGCGATGTGTTAGTCATCTCATTTCATTTGGTAGGGTTTTTTATGAGTGAAATCAATGGTTGATGTAGATCTAAGGTCTCTGATACCACTATGTCAGGATCTTTAGATATAAGATCATGACTGTTAATGGAGATTATGATTTCAGGGAGAGGAAGACATGAGAGGATCGAGAGAGAGAAGAAGATATAAGAGAAAAATATTATATTGATTCATTGCCTATAACCCTAGTTGACAAATCATATATATAATTTGTCTTATGTGGCTTACAAATAAGCAATAATCGCTACATCATTAAAACAGTCATCCACCATTACTAATTACAGCCCATAAAATATAGAAATTGCAGTTAAGTCCCAAATACATTTCTAAATCATTCTTGCATATCTGATTACCCTAACAAATTTTTTTTCAGATCACGTCCATGTGGACATGCCTTGTAAGAAAGCTAATTTGAACATAAAATACATTAAACGACATCGTTTTATAGTTAGACTTATCTTCAGTATTTTGATTTTGTTTTTCTTATCATTAAATTTAAAGTAAATTGAGGCATCAGTTTTTTTATATATCACCATATATTTTGGCAGATGAGAACTCATCTAATAGGTTTACATGTCATATAAAAATATCTAACATTTATTTATCCTCAAAAAATAGCAAGCAAAATATCAAAATATTGAAGATAGAGTCCAACTACAAAATGATTTTGTTTAATGTATTTTTATGTGCGAGTTAGCTTTCTTATGTGGCGTGTCCATGTAGATGTGATCTAAAAAAATTGGACCCTATTAACGGACACATCAACAAATATTAACAGACTCTAAATGAAAGCCACAATTGAAAAAGAAAAATAAGCACACAGTATTGATTGACAAAATCAAAAGTATTGGCAGCATTTAAAAAAAACTCATAAGTTCAGGGTTTTTCTTTTTTGTGATTAAGTCTTTTATGTTTAAATTAGTTTTCCTACGTGCCACGTCCACATGGAAGTGATCTAAAAACAATTGGACCTCATTAACGGACATATCAACAAATATTAACAGATTCTAGGTGAAAGCCACAATTAACAAAGAAAAATAAGTATAGGATATTGCTTGACAAAATTAAAAGTATTGGTCAAATTTAAAAAAAAAAAACTCATAAGTTTAGACTTTTTTGGTGATTAAGCTAAATTAAAAACTAAAAGTATAATACATAATAAAAAATAACCCGCACAATGCGCAGGTCTTTGCCTAATATGGAAAAAAGTGAAATTGTAGAAGAAAAGGAAAAACACAAGAAAAAGAAAGAAAAAATGAAGCAGTTGAATAAGACAAAATGAATAAGAGATAAAGTGAGAAAAAATTGGTACTAAAAGAAAATTTTGGCATTTAGGGATAAAAATTTTTATCACTAATTATATATATATAATTCTGAAGAAAAAATAAGTTCAAGAAGCTCTCTCCGTTAGCATTCTTTTTTTTTTTTTACAAAATTTTGAATTTCCTTTAAAATTTATTTTATTTTACTTGATTGGTTTCAATATTAATGTTATAAATATAATAAATAAAGAGTATATATAGAAATGTAATAGATAGAATAAGAGAGAGCAGAGAAAAATTGATTATGTATCAGGATCTTAGTTACCCAATTCATAAGATTAAGAGACTATTTATAGGATATATATATATATATATATATGTATATATATATAAACCTGTTTTTTTTTCACAAACGATCACTGTTCAGTTAAGGGATAAGAAGTTCGTGGTCTTCTGACTACATCGCGATTGTTTTAGGAGCACGAGATGGCAGCCGACAACACTGTCTATTGCAAGTCTTTTGCTGTAGGTGGTGGTAAGGTTTTTAATGAGGAAAAAAATGATTTGGGAGCAAATGACGTATTTTGCATTTTGATCCCTCATTATTTTTCAATTGGGCTCCAAAACCTTTGAATTTGTTAAATTAGATCTTGAAATTAATTTTGATTGAATATATAAAAATCATCATAATTTCATCAAAATCAATTAAAAAATTGTCTCATTAATTTCATAAAACTCTATGTAGAATAACTCTTAGAAAATCATTTAATTCCGTCAAATTCAATAATTCTTTTAAAATCTAACCATACTTTTAAAATCTATTAAGTATACACTTTTCAATTTTTTTTGCCATCTCTCTTCCGTTCCTTTCTCTCTCTGTTCTCTTCCTATAGAACAAAAGGGTTGCCTTTAATAATGTTCAATCGAACGATTGGAGCTAGAGTTGGATCAATCATTTCAAGGATTAAAGATGTATGAGTCCAATTATTTCACAGTTGACTATTTGTTTCGTATAAAGGAAACGTATTAAATTTATAGTTATTTGCACACTATCAAAATTAAAAGTGTTGACTTCAATCAAAATGTTCATGATGATAGTGGGTGATGGTGAAGGGGGGTTGGTAGGTTGAGACGAAGAAGAGATAGGATAGGAAGGAGAAAGAAATTAAAATTAAAAAAAATTATTTATATTAAAATGTAATATATATATATATATATATATATATATATATATATATATATATTTATTTATTTTAAAAAGTAAAGAGCAATGGCAAATAGATTTTCAAAATAAAGCTTGAGTTAGACAATTCTATTAGACAATTTTCCATTCAAAGGTTGGGACTTTACAAACAAGATTGATCATGTTTCTAATAACATGGAAGGATCCAAATCCTAAATTCAAAATTCATTTGTCATTAATAAAAGAAATAACTCATCCCATGCCTCTCGGAGCGAATGAGAAATATTCGGATTATATAGACCGTTAAATGGATATGAGCTGGACTCTCATGGGTAAACAAAACAAACCCTAGATAAGGAAAAGTTAGGTAACAGTTAAGAAATATTTTGTTTATAATTTTTCTGAAAAATACAAATATTGACCAATTCCATTTGGTTGTTAGCTTGTTGATTTTGATTACAACATATGGTGCACTTCTATCCACCGCGCGCCTGCAGAATCAAACCGATTAATATTTCCCAATGCCAAAAGCAAAAGTCAGGATTTATGGGTTAAATAACCAAAGTTTTAGACTTAGATATTGCATAAAAGACAAGCTTTCTGAACACAAAGCTTTAGACATTTCTTTGGGAAGGTGAACAACCCGAACGTTCTTTATACCAAACCTCTCCTTTAATTGCTTTCTTTTATGAAATATAAAATGGAAAAAAAATGATAAATAGGGCATTAGGGTTTGTTAGTGAAGTTTTAGATTTCTAAAGAAAAAGTTGAGCTTAGCTTAGCTTAGTTCCATGGTACAAAGGACTGTGTTGAAGGTTGATGTTTCATGCCAAAAATGCAAGAAGAAGATCCTCAAAGCTGTCTCTTCACTTCAAGGTTAGTATATATATATATTTTCATTTTGTATACGAGATTTTCATATATTGTTTTGTGATTTTTATTTTACTTTATTATTTAATTAGTTCATTTACTTTATATTTCAAATTTTCTCGACACTGTATTGTAAAAAACTTTTCTTTCTCAAACCTAACAGAGTTTAAACATTAAAACATCTTGGTAATGTATCCAAATTTCATTTTCTTGAAAAAAAGAGGAAGAAGAAGAGATTGGAAGTTCAAGAACTTCTAAAAAACTTGTAGGAAATTCTAAGGCTGAGCATAAGCTAGTTGAATAACGAATTTGGTTTGATGGTTTTTACAATTTTCAATTGGTATTTGATTTTAATCGGAAAAACCAAAGTTTTTCATCTTAGTTTGATTTTCATTAAAATGGAAATCAAATTTAATTATTGCCTCAAAATAATTCAAAATAAAAAAAAATCTAACTGAATCGACTTAGTTTGATTCAATTTTGTTTTTTAATTAGTAGAGTCAATGTAGATATGAAAGAGTTTTTCATACTTGGTTTGGTTTTGACGGAATCCACTATTTGCACCTCTAAAAATATTTTATATTTTAAAAAAAATAGAATAGGTTGTTTCACACATTAATCTACATAAGCAAAAAACAAAAAAAAAAAAATGAGCAGATAGAACGATACTTCTTTTTTTTTTCTTTTTTTTAAGTGAGATGGAGCAATACGTTAGGAAGTATTTAATATATTTTTTCAAATCTACACAATTGGTCAAACTAAAACTTAAATGTCATCATCTAACAATTAAATACATTTTAGTTTAATTGTATTTAGTAAATAAAATAATAATTCAAAATAGTTCGTACGTCATTTATTTTTAATTAGCATTCTGACCATTTTGATTAAGATAATAGTAACACTTTCGTGAGGTAAGGACTATTGTTTTTTCCTGGTATATTATTATTTAGGTGTAGATAAGATTGAAGTTGATGAAGCCAAGGGGACATTAACGGTAACAGGAACTGCAGATCCATACGACATTATAGTCCGTGTAAGAAAAGCAGGAAAACATGCTGAGGTAGTGAGCATTGGGCCTCCTCCTCCTCCGCCCAAACAAGATGCAAAAAATCCCAAACAAAAAAAGCCCGACCCAGTCCATTATCCCCCCTTCTGTACACAATGCCAGCGAATTGTTGTCGTGCCAATGGGCTATGAGCCCAGCCCATCATGCTCCATAATGTGACGAACTCATTTCTGAGTATCAAAGAAAAAGAAAAAGGGTTTCGCTTGAATGTCATATTCAGTCCGAGGATGATATCACTTGCAAAAACAAAAGAAAAAGGAATAAAATACTTCAAATTATTTAATTTGATGTTACATACATATTTTTATTTCGTATATTCCTTTGATATCAAAAGCTTATTAATAATATATCCATTTTCTTTTTATATAGGTAAAAAAAATCAAATAATTGTGATGGTAAAATTCTTTGTTCAAGTAGATATTAAGGTTTTATGTGGCAATCATTTTTTTAAGTAACTTTTGGCATTTTAATTAAATATTATTTTTTATAATATTCGGTAATATATCATTTAAATTGACTTCTACAGGTTATTAATCTTTTTCATGACATGCATTGCACGTTGACTATAATTATTATATGTTCATTTTTTGTATTCGTTTAATTTTTATTTATTTATGTAATATTGAAGTATAAATTCTTATTTAGATTGAGTAGTTAAATTATATTATACTTTATATATACAGTAATTATTTTTTTAGTTCTATATCAATATAGTGATTGATACAGTTTTTATTATATATTAGTTGCTTTCATTTTCTTTTTTAAGGAAAAATCAAATCGATTTATAAAAATCATCATATACTTTCTATTATACATTTTATAATTAAATCGCATATTTTGTTAATAATTTTCACTCTAATCTCTTATAATAAATAATATATATTAACAATAGAATAAGAATGCAATTTAATAAATTAAAATTAAATATTTATAAATAATAATAAATTTTTATTTTTATTTCTTTAGCCAATCAAAATGGTGGAAGAATTTTAAAAAATTATTAATAAAATTATATTCTTTAATACAAATAAGATTTGAATTATATAAATTATTAATAATTAAATTCAAGATGTTTGAAAATAATAACATTTTATCTTATTTTTTCTGACGAAATTGTAATTTATAATTACAGAAATTTAACTATACCTTTTCTAAATCAAATCTGAATGATCTAAATATATTTATTTAAAATAAATTAAAAAATATAAAAAAACTTTCAAATGCTTCATTTACGTATATTATTTGAAACAATAATATTGAAGCTAAATTATAAACTATAATTATAATGACAAACCGGTTAATTGAATGGTTATGAAATCATTGTGTAGAAGCAAAAAGTTTGGTGGAGTGGGTGTTGCTAATTTTAAATAGAAAAATAGAGCTCTTATGGGGAAATGGTGGTGGAGTTTCAAATCGGAGGATGGCTTTCTTTGGAAGAGAGTGTTAATCTCTAATATGGAAAGGAAGGACTGCTTAATATTGATTCGAATAGAGAGTTTTGGAAGAAAATGTCTCCTTTTTGGCAAGATATTGTGGCAGTAGGTTCTTCCTACTTAAAGCCATTTTTTAAAGGAGGTTTTAGATGGATTCTTGGGACTTATTAGATTCTAGATGGATTCATGGATTGAGAATGTTCCACTCTCCTCTTCGTTTCCTAAATTGTTTTGTCTAGCAAAGAATAAAAGAATCTAGGTGTGTGATTGTGGCCACTTCGAAAACAACAACTGGGTTTGGAGGGTTGAGTGGTTACGTGATCTTAAAAGTTTTGAGGAAGAATATTGGGCTCATTTGCTTATTAAATTGGAGGGGTTGTGTGTTTTGCCACATTCGAATGACAGACTAGTTTGGACGTTTTATAAGCAAGGTAAATTTTCGATAAAAAATTTATTGTGCTTGTTGGAGGAAGCTGAGTTGAAAGATGATAGTGTGCCCTTTAATCTTGAACTTATCTGATATTCTATTTTTACTTCTAAAGTTTCTTTTTTCCTGTGGAGAGTAATGATCAATAGGACTACTTGCAGAAGCAATCTCCTTAGTCACAATATTGTATCTAGCTCTCAAGATAGTTTGTGCCCATTCTATATTGCTAGTATTGAGACTGTTAATCATGTTCTTCTCCATTGTTGGTTTGCTAGGAAGGTTTGGGAGGGCATTCTAAGTTGATAGAATGTTTTTTGGGTCCTACTATGTTCTGTGATAGAATTAAGTTGGCAATGACATAATGTTATCAAGCTTAAAGGTTGTTTAATGATTTGGAACTCCTTAGTGGGTTTCTATCTTTGGTCAATTTGGTTGGTGAGCAATAAGTTGTTTTCAATAATGATAATAAGAACCCTGAGGAAGTGGTGGATTTGGTTAAAGTTAGGAGTTTTGAGTTGGTAAAAGCTAAAAATCAGATTGGGTCTGTTAATTTTTGTGACTGGTTTGTTTTTCCTATTGAAGTGTGTAAAGTAGATTGTGTTGTAAACATGAAGAAGTTGATTTTAGTTACTACAATTTTATGGGCCAGTCCAAGTATAGGATGCTTTCAGTTCAATATTGATGGTTCCTCCTTAGGTAAACCGGGTCTTGCTAGTATTGGGGGTGTTTTAAGAGATAATAATGGTAAAGTGAAATGCATTTTTTTTCATTCAATTGGGATTCTAGACTCCAATGAAGCTGAATTACTTGTTATTTTCGCAATCATTGAGATTTTCTCTTTTTCTACTGTAAAACATTGCCCCTTGATCATGGAATCGGATTCGAAAAATGTATTGTGATGGATCTTTCAAAAGCAAAATAGACATTGGAAATGGTTGTGAAAATATAATAAGTTTGATCACTTGGTAGCTCAATTCAATTAAATTGATTTTGTCTTTACCCCAGGAATGAAAATTGTTTTGCTAATTCTTTAGCTAAAAATGGGGTATCAGCTGCGTCTCCTTTTCTTGTTTGGATTTAATCAAGTTTTGTTCCTTAATCTCCTTTGTTTTAGGATCTTGCTGTTTAGTTTTCTGTGTTTTGGTTTACTGGTGTTTTGATTATTGAGTTACATTTTTGGCTATTTGGCACTGTGTCTGTTGGGTGTGCTACGTTTGTTTTTTAATCATGTCTTGTTACTGTATTCCGGCTCTTATCTTAAGAGTTGTTTACTGATTTACTGTGTTTCTTTCCTTTGTTTTGATTTATTGTGTTTCTTTCTTTTTGGTGACTTGCGTTGTAGGTGTGGGTGTAATGGGTTTGGCCTTTTGGCCAAGGGTTAGTTTTAGTTGTCAAGATTTTCTTTTTAATAAAATTTAATGATTGCTGATAAAAAAATAAACTATAATTATAATAAATTTTTAAAAATTATTAAATTATTATTAATAATTTTACATAATAATATAATGAAATAAAATATAATTAAACACAATAAGATAATACTAGTAAAATTTAAAATTTTGAAATGCTTAATTATCTATATCTATTTATCTATATTATATATATTTTTAAGTTAAAGTTTTTAATTGATTAAAATTAAGGTTATTTTAAGATAATAAAAAATTTTATAAAGATAATATCGGCGATTTCATCATTCTAGCCCTCATCCCTATTTTGATATATAGTATAAATAAATATAGAAGATAATGTTTTATAAAAAATTAACTCACATAATAATTTAGTTTTTAATATTTTATAAAAAATTATTCAAATAATTAATATCTAAATGCTATTAAGATATTTATAAATTATGAAAATAGCATTTAAGTTAACTAAAGCTACCGCGCGGTTATAGATGCATTGCAGTTGGTGGATGTTGAGATTTACAAATACGTTATTCTTTAAAGTGACTGATAAATGATCAAACGATCATCTCTTTCTTGAACTTAACAATGACATTGCAAGTAAATTCAAGACTAACAACAGATTTTTAAAAAGCAGACCAATCGGTTATTATTAATTAACAACGGCATATTATATGGAAACACTCTTTGTTTTTTTACAACGTGATAATTAAATTGTACACTATTTTATAAACGAATTAACTTTTACTGCAAATATGTATCTTTTACAAAAAATTTTCTTTTTATAAAATGTTTAAATTTAAATGTAAAAAAACTAATATATTTTTCTATTTAAAACCACAAATTTAAAATTTGAAATGCCTATGTTTTTAAATATTTCTTTAAAATTAGAAAAAAAAACACAGTCCATAAGTCATTTTTGGAAAAATATATGAATGATCCAACTTTCAATTTTTCTTAAAAATATATTTTAAAATTATAGATTTACTAATACTAATAAAATATTTAAATGAAATAAAAACATAAGCCTAGCTTCTTTTTTATTTTCCTATATCACATTTTAATAGGAAAAACAAATAAAATATGAGTTAAAAAAATGGCGGGAAACACTGTATGGCTATCAATTCCCTACGTTTCATTTTAAGTTTATTATTGGCTTAGGGGTCACCTGGTTGCACTACAAATTTGGGTTTTTTACACGTGTCATGTCCTTGTTGCTCCACAAAACTCGAGGCAAACATTCTCGAGGGCACGATCAAAAATGCTCGAACCTGAAAAGCTTTCCAATTCGATTTTAATTAAATACGCTTATAAAAATGGGCAAAAATCTTAATTATAATTAAATTTTGAGTTTGAGGCGGTCTCTGATAACAGTCCGATGCCATAATTAAAAAAAGAAAAAAAGAAAAAAGCCCCAAACCTATAGATAACGTGGCCGGTGAAATGTCAAAATCTTAAAAACGAAGAACCTCACTGGTACTTGCGGTTGGGTAACGAAAAACCTCGCTGCTTTACCAAGCCATCTTAGAGCTAACTTTGAAAGAATCAGGAGAGCTAAACAATCTTTTTCCTGATTTGATTTTGCTTGAACAGAGCAGGAATGGCTTCTGCACACAACACTCCTCGAGTTTTCTGTGTCGGGACCGCCGATACGAAGCTCGACGAGCTCCGATTTCTCTCCGAGTCCGTCAGATCCAGTCTCAGTTCATCGTCCAAGGTAACTTCATTCTCTTTTAGTTTTCCAAATTTCTTTTAGAAATGAATGAATAAAAAATCATTCTAAAATCTGTAAATGTCAATGGCTGGCAGGTAGATGTTGTAATTGTTGATGTTTCCGTGGGTAAGAAGGAGACTAAAAGCATTGGGGATTTCAAATTTGTTTCAAGAAATGAAGTTCTTGAAGAAACTCAAAAATTGATTCCTGATGATAGAGGCCAAGCTGTTGCTGTAATGAGTAAAGCGCTTGAAAATTTCTTACAGAAAGCTGTTAAGGGTAATTTAGTTGTTGGAGCTATTGGCATTGGAGGTACTGGAGGGACATCTTTATTATCTTCTGCTTTTAGGTCACTTCCATTTGGGTTATCTAAAATTATTGTATCGACTGTAGCTAGTGGTCAAACTGAACCTTATATTGGGATATCAGATTTGGTTTTGTTTCCATCTGTAGTGGATGTTTGTGGGATTAATAGTGTAAGTAGAGTTGTGTTGTCAAATGCTGCAGCTGCTTTTGCTGGAATGGTTATTGGAAGGATTGGAAGAGGTGGGGTTTCTTCTCTTGGCAGTGGGAAGTTAACCGTTGGTATAACTATGTTTGGAGTTACAACCCCATGTGTTAATGCTGTAAAAGAAAGATTGGAAAGAGAAGGTTATGAGACACTGATTTTCCACGCAACTGGGGTTGGAGGCAGGGCCATGGAATCTTTGGTTCGAGAGGGATTCATACAGGTATTGTTTCTTTTGTAATTTATCTATTTTATGGTTTTAAGCTTGAGGCTGTGTTTGGTACTAAAACATTGTAAAAAGTAGAACTCATTTAAAATAAATATTCAAGTTTGTTGTTATGAGATTAAAGTGTTGAATTCAGTTGACTATCCTCATAATTTATGTTTGATATAAATTTATAATTCAGTTGAATCCATGATAATTGTGTAAACTAGCTTGAAAGAAAAATAGAGAGAGAAAAGGGGAGAGAAGGAAGAGAGATAAAGTAAGCAGAAGAGGAGGAGAGAGAAAAGATAAAAAAGGGGGAGGAAAGAGGAAAAAAATAAGAGAGAGAGAGAGAAGATGTGTTTTTTGTATAAAACATTTATGTAAAGTTTTATGGAATTCATTTAAAATAACATTAATTTTAATAGAATTTGGTTGAGTTATGTTCTGTTTCATAGAATTAAATTTGTGGAATTGAATGAATGTCTTTTAACATACCAAACATCGAAACTGGGAATTCAATTAAATTTCGTGAAAATTTTTGAAATTTTTTATACTGAGCAAGTGAATAAACAATTTGAGGGGTAAATAATTTGAACTTTAAGAAATCATCTTTGTGATTCATGATAAACTTTCCTGTAAAATTCATTTCTTGTTAATAGAGCTAAACCAACTGGTGCTTTTTCATTTATTAACAGATTAATCTAACCTCAGTTTGTGTGTTTTGTGTGTATACCGAGTCAGAACTGAAACTTAGGTTGCATGCTTTCTAAACTGTGCCTTTTTGGGTTGATCATTTTTCTACTCTGCATAAGCAATCATCAAATTCTATCAACTCTTTATCACTTAAAGAACATCATGTTTCTTGTCCACAGTTATACATTTCTGACTTCCCAAGGACTTCTGAAAACCAGAATATTTTATTCCTGAAAGTTTCAAATGGTATTGTTCATACACCAGTTGACAACTTAATACTTACGTTTCTCATGATCAAAATCAATTTTCTCTTCCTTTTAAAACAATTAATAATATAGAATTATGCTTTGTATTTGTTTATGTTTTTTACCTTTCTAAGCATCTATTTGCTAATTATTTTCTGCTTGCCTTTCGTTTAGGCAAATTTGATATGGATTTTTCTCCACTGCTTATGAGGGGTTTACTTTTCGTTCACAATGCTGTGTTTGTTTCTATATTCTGTTCTATTCTTTACATTCATGTTTTACCAGTTGGTTTCATATATAGGGTGTTTTAGACATAACTACAACAGAGGTTGCAGATTATGTAGTTGGAGGTGTTATGGCTTGTGACAGTTCCCGCTTCGATGCCATGTTAGAGAAGAAGGTTCCTTTGGTCTTGAGTGTAGGAGCCTTGGATATGGTGAACTTTGGAGCTGCTGATACAATCCCTCCTAATTTTCGACAAAGAAAGATTCATATCCACAATCAGCAGGTGATGCTTTGATGTGAAACTGGATTTTTTTACTTTCAATTATTTTGTCTCTTCAGATGTTTCTGTAGTGAATTAACTCTACACTGAGCAGGATACTATTGCTTTTCTGCATGATAATTGGAATGAATCATTTCTTGAAAGTTGAAACTGCAATTCATGTCTGTTTTTTTTGTTTATCTTTATTCTTGTCAGCCCTTCTACCTGTGTTGCTAAATGACAAATGAGTCAATCTTCTCCCTTTTCCACAGCATGATTGTTGGAACACATTGTTCAATAGTTTTGGATTCACCCTGTAGTTGGTCTAATGTATTTTTTTTCTATTATTAATTTCAGGTTTCCCCCATGCGAACAACAGTGGAAGAGAATAAAAAGTTTGCTAGCTTTATAGCAGATAAGCTCAATAAGTCATCATCAAAAATCCGTGTTTGCTTGCCACAAAAGGGTATCTCAGCTTTGGATGCACCTGGGAAACCCTTTTATGATCCTGAGGCTACTACTGCTCTAGTAAATGAACTACAGAATCTAATACAGACAAATGAAGATCGACAGGTACCATTATTGGTTATCAAATTTTGCATATGAGAGTTCCATATCTATGTGTTTCAGCTTCTCTTCTTTTAAATGTAGCTTCAAACAATGAAATTGAAATTTGTTGATAATAATAGGTAAAGGTCTACCCTTTTCATGTCAATGATTCAGAGTTTGCAGATGCATTGGTGGACTCATTTTTAGAGATTATTTATGAGAACTCTATGTATTCCAGTCCTCCCCAGCTTGGTAGCCATGAACCTAGTCATGACCTTCAAAATGTCTCCAATGTGAAATCATCAAGATGTGAGACTATTTGTTACAGCCCAAGCAACTATCCTGATGCCAGACCAGGTTTAAGTGGACTTCTCCATTTTGTTGTTAGTATTTTGGTTCTGATCTTGTCATACAAGAAAGTACTGCTGATCTTTTTAAAGGATTAATATTTTATGCCAAGAAAGTACAAATTACAATGCTTGTACTCATTCTAAACACAACCAATGCAAAAAATATAGGTATGGCATAAATGGCTAGCAAAACCAAACAATTATGAACAACGAAAATCTAAAGAAAAACCTTACCAGCTATCAGATAACTGCTATTTTAACAGAAACTTTGCACAAGACTCGGGCCATATTGCAGCAACTTAAAGATCAAATAGAAAAAGGATTGCCCATAATTGGGGCAGGTGCAGGAACTGGAATATCAGCAAAGTTTGAGGAAGCCGGTGGAGTTGATTTAATTGTACTATACAACTCAGGACGCTTTCGCATGGCAGGAAGGGGTTCCTTAGCAGGCTTATTGCCTTTTGCTGATGCTAACGCAATAGTAATTGACATGGCCAATGAAGTTTTACCAGTAAGTTTCCTACTTCCTATTGCTAACGGTTTTAAGTGAAATGTTTCATATTTCCCTCTTTTTTTCTTAGCTTTCTTCCTGTTGCACAGTAGAATGTTTTTTTCAGTGTTCTCTGTTTGATATACTTATTGTTAAATTCTGGCACTAAATAAAGGGAAAAATTATCAAGTGTTAATTATTTTTACATTCTCTATGTCATAGCATTTGTTCTGCAATGTGTAAAGAGAAGACGCATAAACAAACAATGACTGAGCGTTAGTGCTATCTGTCTTATGTACCAAACTGAAATAATCAGTCATATTGATTTAGGTCTATTTATTTCTGGAAAATAACTTATCTTTGGAAAATATTTTTCTAATAACTTATTTTCTGTTGTGTGGTTTTAATATTGAAAATTAATTAAAAAATATTAAAATTTCTAATTTGAAGGAGTATAAAAATACCTAAAATTAATGTTCAATCAAACGATGTTTGAAAGAAGGACGTAACCAGTACTAGTTGAATCAGCCCAGCCCTTACTCTTCTCCTAGTCGGTGTACAAGTGAGCGCTCCTTATCTTTTATGCTTAAAGACCTTCCAGGGAGTCTTTCTTTCCGGTTTAGCTATACCCTCTAAAGAATTCGAGATACGTAGGTCTTTTGTCTAGCTCTCCTCTTTCTCACTGGAATTGAAATCAGAAATTGAATTCATTATAGGATTTGTTGTACCCTTTTGAAAATAAAAAAAAATTATGATACTTTTGACTTTGGAACATACATTAACTCATATATCTTTTTTACTTGTGTTAATTGTAATTACAATTCATTTGATACCTTATTAGACGGCAATTGGTGATTGGTGGTTGTTAGGGATAATCAATAATTGTGATAAACGGTAATAAATAGGTTAATATAGATGTATATTTTTATTTTTATAATAAATTTCTAAATATCAGGAAAATGTTTTCCTCATTGAGAAGGGAAAGTCATTTTCTTTTAAAATGATTTAGTTTTCTTTGACTTTTTTTTTCTCTGAGCATCCCAAACATCAGAAAATCTGAAAAATGTATTCCATGTCAATTATTCTCCAGAAATAAATGGAGTCTAAGTGTTTGAATAAGCAGAGACCTAGAGACATACAGGAAAATAATTTTGATATGTATGGTCTTTGTCTGTTACTTCAGGAAACACTGAATGCACTCTAACGTTGAACTTTTAAATTCAACTGGTTTTTGCAAATTGAAGACTGGAGAAAATGTTCAAAGATTTAATTTGTTTTCTGGACTGAAAATGAAATGGCTTTGTCTCTGTGTTCATGTGTGCGCACTACAGGTAGTTGATGATATGTTTTATTTACTAACTTGATGTGGATTTTGTTATGTATTTTTAATCTTAATCAATCCCATCACAGTACTGCTGAATTTAAAACTAGTTAAAGAACAATTCTAGGTTGTGAAGGGGGTACCAGTTCTTGCTGGTGTATGTGCAACCGATCCTTTTCGCCGAATGGATTACTTCCTTAAACAGCTGGAGTCAATTGGGTTCTCCGGGGTACAAAATTTTCCTACTGTTGGGCTGTTTGATGGTAATTTTAGACAAAATCTGGAAGAGACAGGAATGGGATATGGGTATGTCTTATGAACAATGTTATTCTAATGAGATTCTGCTAATATTTGGTTATGTACTTCCTCTTATAACTTCTATTTTTGGTTTCCTTGTGGTAAGCTTGGAAGTCCAAATGATTGAAAAAGCACATAACATGGGTCTTTTGACAACCCCCTATGCCTTTAACCATAATGAAGCTGCGGAAATGGCGAGAGCTGGTGCTGATATCATTGTGGCCCATATGGGGCTTACTACATCAGGTTCTATTGGTGCAAAAACAGCTGTCTCACTGGAGGAAAGCATATTTCGTGTGCAAGCAATTGCAGACGCTGCACATAACATCAACCCCAGTATAATTGTGCTTTGCCATGGAGGTACATGCAGAATTTGATTATTTGTAGTTGTGCTTGGGCTCATCCTGACTCTAATTTTGTTTGCCTTTGAGATTGTAACCTATTTTTCAAAAAGCGTCATTTTAGATGTTGGAAAACAAAAAAATTGGAACTTTCGAACTTTTTGGAACTTTCAGGATCTGAACATGTCGTGTTCACTTTAAAAATAATTTTTAATTGCCCTAACCATCATATTTAACATGCTGCTGTTTTGAACTCAAATAAATCCAATAATGCCAAGCAAATCTTTTCTAGTTTTGCTGTTCATTTTTGTTCTTTTATTACCTCCAGCATTGAAAATCACTTTCAATACTTCTAATTTTATTGGTTGATCAATTTTCTTCCCCAATTTAGCTACTGGTATTAGTAGCAAATCTTGTATAATTGACTAAATATTATTGTCCAACAAATTGTCAGGTCCTATATCTGGTCCTACAGAGGCAGAATTTATACTGAAGAGAACCCAGGGAGTGCATGGATTTTACGGAGCATCAAGCATGGAGAGACTGCCTGTTGAACAAGTGATAACAAGCACAATGCAGAAGTACAAATCAATTTCCCTCGATTGAGGTTTGCTGTCTGTAAGTGATTAACCTGTATCATTATGTAGAATTATCATAGTTTTTTCCTGCTTAATGATCAAAGGGCCGAAGGATATGATTAGACAAGTCATCACATCACAAGCACAATGCCCCTATACCATCGGATAATGTCATTTTCTGGTTTGATCTTGTGTTACTGATGGAGTGATGGAGAAGTTATAAAAAATATAATCATAACTGCGGCTGGAATAAAATGGAAAATTATATATATTTCATTTCTGTTTGGAGTGAATATTTTTGACAATATTTACAGAAATTATCATCTTGGGTCCAAAAAGTTGTGAGTTTAAAATGGCTATGAATGAGCTGATGATGGGTTACCATCAACTGTTGGCTACAACCGAGTGAAAAAATTGGGTGTGCGGAACATTGTGAGCTTAAAAATCAAATTTCTTGTGAGAAATCAATCAAACTGAACTGGTTTGGTTCAGTCGGATTGATGCAGGAGCATCCAAGACTATCTAAGAAGTTTTCTTTTAGTTTCCTTCTTTGATTAAGGACCGTTGATTAATCAGGAAATAATTTCAGTTTTCTTTCTTTATTTAGGACTAGCTTTTTTCGGATGCATATATTTGCACTCGTTAATTTCTACTTGTTATTTACTTTTTTGTTAATCTTTTATTTATAATATACTTAAGATATAATAATATTTTAAATTGACGAAATAATTTAAATTAAATTTAAAATTAAAATTTAAAGTAAAAAAAATCTATCATTTACTTTCTTTAATTTTTTTATAATTCTTGAAATTCTTATAAGAATAAAATGTAATTACTAATTTATGTTCTTATTAATTAAACCAATTAACATATATAGATATAATTTATATTTATTAATTTAATATACAAGAGTTGCAGTGTAGTTTTATCTCAACATAGTTAATGCATTAGTTTTTATTTTATGTAAATAATAATATCTAATATTTTGAATAATTTTTTTTTTTGGCTCTAGATCATTCTAATTTAAAATATCATATTTGATTCAAGATAATGATTTCATATAAGAAATATAAATAAAAATTATTTTATTAATTTACAAATAGAAAGGGTCAAAACATAAAATCAATATATGATTAAGAATACATACAATACTAAATATAGAGATTGTGGTATTAGTTCATATAATAAAATTATACTTACTGCAAGAAAAAAATATGATTGCAAACTCAGTAATTTCAAATTAATAAAAACTTAATGTAATAATTTTTTATAGTTAAAAATAATAAATTGTTAATAGTAAAAAATAATTAAACTTAAACATATATATAATGGTATGATAGAATAAATTCATAATTACAATAGAATTACATTATAATATTAATATAATAAAAATAATAAATGGATATCATTATTAGAATGAGACTAAATATGATATTGAAAGATATTACGATTTTTTGTATAAAAAAATTTGATATTGTAATATTATTATGTTACATAGGATAAAATTGACAATTTTGAATCATATATAATTGACTTTATATGTATGTATTTTTAATCATGTCAACAACTACAATTATAATTTTTAATTTTATTTTATATTTTAGGTATTAGACAATTTTTTATTTAGAATTAGATTAAACTTTCTAATAGAATTTATATTTAAATAGAAAATTAATATAACTAATCAAAATTAAATTACATTTATTTTTCAACTAATAAATTTAAAGCTCTTAATGATATTTTTGTCAATTTATGAACTTAAAATTGACATTTTAGAAATCCAATGTTCCCTAATTAGGATGTGACTAAATTATCATTAATGGTATTGTTAATAAACTAATAAAATACAAATGAAATTTGAAATTTCTATATAAGCAAAAAATTTATGATTTATGTATATCAAGACGTAGTCTAGTGATAAATGCATATACAACTTGATAATAAATTCAAATTCGATTCCCCTTTCCCCTATACTAAAAAAATTATAATTTATTATATTATAATTTAAATATTAAAATTCTCATAGTGCCATCAATATATTTGAAAATAAAAAAATAAAATATATTACTATTACAAATATTAATCCTATAATCCAAATAAAATTTAAACTTTACTAATAAAATATAAAATAAAAGAGAGGAAGAAAAGGAGAAAATGAAGAATATACATATTAAATAATGCAACCTGGAAGAAATATGCAGTGAGTTTTAGGTTTGCAAAATAGGTTATCAATTTTAGTTATAAATTTTAGCAATGAATAAAAATTTCGTTGCTAACCCGTTTGTAATCCTTTTGTCAACTGTGGAAGAATAATGAAATAGAATTTATTAATTAATAAAAAATAATTTAGGTTATAATATTAGAGATAGAAAAATTCCGTTACTAATCCTTGTTAATTAATAAAAAGCAATTTAAGTTATAATATTAGAAACGGAAAAAATTCCGTTGCTAATATATAAGTAAAACTCTTTGCTTAATTTACAATTTAGAAACAGAAAGAGTTTCGTTGCTAATTTGTAAGTAGAAACTAAAAAAAAATTTATAAATCTATAAATTTATAATTCTAAATACTAACAAAAAAAATGAAGGGATTACTAAATTATATAAATAAAAAATAATCTATTAATTTGTAAAAGAGAGACTTAGTACTTACCACAGGAAAAAAATATAATTGCAAATTTAATAATTTCAAATTAGTAAAAGTTTGAAGTAATAATTATTGATAGTTAGAAGAACAATTAAAACTTGATAGTAAAAAACAATTAAAACTAAATATATATATAGTAGTATGGTAGAACAAATTTCTAATTAATATTAATATAATAATAAATTAAAATCATAATTAAAATAGGATTAAATTAAACTTCTTAATAGAATTTAAATTCAAATAGGAATAAATATACCAATAAAATTAAAAAAATTTTAATTAAAAAATAATTAATTATTTTTATTGTTAGCAATTAAATTAGAAATTTATAAAGGGTGTTTTTAGAGACCCAATGTCTCCCCAATTCGTATTTTTATATATATTATAAATATAGATTATAGATAGATAGATTTAGCTAAATAGGAATACTATTCAGTCTTGGAGTGTAAGCTAATTAGGAATATTTTTCAATGTAGAATTAGAATTTGTCCTAGCTAATATAAATAGGATTGCAACAATCATTATTTTTCAATGTAAATGAATTCTAAGTAGAATTCATTTACAAGAGCCCATTTGGAACAAATAAATTTCACAAAATTTTATGGAATTCATTTGAAAATCTAAAACTTTGTGTTTGGAATAAAAAAAAATATGGATTTAAATTTTATGAATTGAATTCCATGAAATTGAATTAATTTAGTTCAAATCCTATTAAAATTGTTGAAATTTACAAATGAATTTCACATATTAACTCATTAACATTTATATTGATTAAACTGCCATTTCACTCAAATATTATTAATTAAACTGCTCTCATTTATTTTTTTCAATATTTTTTTAAAGACTATAAAGTTATTATTGTATATGACTAATCCAAATGAATTTTTAATTTTGAATATATTTTAATCTATTAATAAAAATAAAGTTTAAATATTTGCAAGGACATGAAATTTGAAATGAATTCTACAATTAGGTTTATTTGTTCCAAATGGTACCCAAATAAATTTGTCATGTTTGGTATGCTACAATTTAAAATAAAGAATTCAATTGAATTCAAAAAATTATGTTTGGAACAATTCTTAGATGAAAATTCATTTGTCTTTATTTTCTAAAATAACCTTGACATAATAATTTAATAAAAATACTAATATAAATAAATCGCACATATTCCCCTATAATTAATTAACTAAATTTTAAAATTTCAAATTTCATGTTCTTGCAAATGTTTAAATTTAATTTTTATTAATAGATTAAAATATATTCAAAATTAAAAATTCATTTGGATTAGTCATGTACAATAGCAACTTCATACTTTTTAAAAAAATATTGAAAAAAATAAATGAGGATAGTTTAGTCTATAATATTTGAGTGAAAGGGCAGCTTAGTCAATATAAATATTAGTGGGTTAATACGTGGAATTCATTTGCAAATTTCAACAATTTTAATAGGATTTGAACTAAGCTAATCCAATTCCATAGAATTCAATTCATAGAATTTAAATCCATATTTTTTTTCATTTAAAACACAAAATTTTGGATTTCCAAATGAATTCCACAAAATTTTGTGAAATTCATTTGTTCCAAACGGCTCTATGAATTCAGAATTTTAATTCTAAATTACCGTTTGGAATAAATGAATTATGATGGTAGAATTCATTTGGAAATGAATTCTAAGTGGAATTCATTTGCAAATAAATTTATTATATTTGTTATGCTACAATTTAAAATAAGAAATTCAATTGAATTTTACAAAATTATGTTTGAAATAATTCTTAAATGAAAGTTCATTTGTTTTTATTTCCTAAAATATTTTTGACATAATAATTTAACAAAAATATTAATACATATAAATTACTCATATTTCACCATAATTAATTAATTAAATTTTAAAATTTTAAATTTTAAGTCCTTGCAAATGTTTAAATTTTATTTTTATTAATAGATTAAAATATTTAAAATTAAAAATTCATTTAGGTTCAATATATAATCATAGTCATATACAATAACAATTTCATACTCTTTAAAAAAAAGCTAGAAAAAATAAATGGAGGCAGTTTAGTCAATAATATTTAAGGTGAGGGGGCAGTTTAGTCAATATAAATATTAACAGGTTAATATGTGAAATTCATTTGCAAATTTCAATAATTTTAATAGGATTTGAACTAAGTTTACTCAATTCTATAGAATATAATTCATAAAATTTAAATTCATATTTTTTTTTCACTTTAAATACAAAATTTTATATTTCTAAATGAATTTTATAAAACTTTATAGAATTCGTTTACTCTAAATGGCCCTAAGGGTTTCTTTGAAACCAATATTTTGTTTTGTTCCAACCAAAAGCCTAATTGTTGAGAATTAATAGCTCTGTATTCTTTCTTTCCCTGCGTTACGGTTTGATCTATTCAACCCAAATATGCTTGGCCCTACCTTTTAGCAAACATACTCTTGGTTTACATCTGTTCTCAAATCTACCAAAGGGATAATTGTGCCAACGGCGTTTAAACTTTTTTATTTTTGCCATTTAAGAATGAAAAATTAGAATTTAGAATTGAACTGACCAAAACCAAATTGATTTCATTCAATCTGTTTATTGGTTTTTGCAAGTATTTATGAATCGGCTTTATTTTAAGCTTTTTTTTCCCTTGAGTTTCATGAACGAAGACTGACGTAAAAATTTTTATTTATCAAACTTTTTATGAAAAAGAAAATCGATTGAACAGAACTGGTTCAATCAGTCTGATCGATTCAACCCAAAAAATGTTCTGCATTACCTAGCAAACATAGTTCTTGTTTAGGGCCATTCTCAAATTCAACAAAGGACAACTATATCATGGGTGTCTGAATTTTTTGATTTTCGTTATTTTAATGTCAAACAGAAAAAATATTGCAATCAGCTTTTAAATAATTCAGAAAATTATTTAAAAATAATCTCTCTCTCTCTCTTTCTAGATTAAAAATGCAAACTTTATTTGTAAAGCATATCAAATGTAGCACAACAAAGAATGGAGGAGCAACCCCACCCAGAAGAATCAATACAGAAATGAATCCACTGATTCAATTAGATCTCAGACGTTGAAACTAATTAATTTCACCTCTTGATTTGGATCAATTTGATATCTTATCATCAAGCATTACATTTAAGTTTAGGTAGCAAGTCTTTAATAAGCCATTCTGACAAATATTTATTTGCTTGGTCTGAAAAGTGTCCACCATCCCAAAACACATGCTCTCTAGGATTTGAACAAACAGGTACACCTGGAGCTCCACACATGTGCTTAAGTCCAGGAGTAAAATTATATTTACCTCCAGTCCCACAACAACCTTGTTGAAATGATTTAAATCCTGCACATAAATTTAAAAAATAAAAAATAAACTCTCTATTTCATAATAATAAGGTTAAACAAGTCTTTAGAAAAATCACTAACCAAGTTTTGTAAGGTCTTCCAAAATCCATTGTAGAGCACTGTAAATATCACCGTACAGAATTGTTACATCAGGGTATTTCTGTTGCAATTCCTTAATCATTTCTTGGAGAAGAGTGTTGTGATAGATAAATAGATCGTTATAATCTTTTAAACATCCAAGTGAATCATAAAGAGCAGTTTTATTTTTTTCAAATAATGTCAGCAAGCTTGGTGTACAACCCAGTTGAAAAACTCCTGGTGCAACTATTCGAACGGCACCGTACCGGATAATATCCTGTGTAAAATGATCGATCAGTAACTTTATTTTTATTCGAATCCAAATCGAAATGAATCAAAATCATATGTGTAATTTTATTACAAGAGTTAAATATTTTCAACTTACCTCGATGACTTGCTTAATGTTTCTCATAACTCCAGGTACCATGACTTGCTTTATGTCCTCTACCCCTCTGCCTTCATAAGCTGCGAAATCATAATCATTGGCTCCAATTGTTCCAACCACGAAAAGGGCTGATTTGAGTTTATCTTTGCAATTTGTTTGGCAAGTTTTTGCCATAAGTTTCTGGAACCACTCAAGTTGGACAAGAAGAGAACTGTTAGTGTAAGGAAGTGGAATATTCCATTTTATTAGATCTTCAACTCTTAAGGCAGTCACACCAGCCACAGCAAAATTTGCTCCATGGACCAATGTTGAATTCGGATTTTCATATGCTTCAATCCAGGGAAGACCAGCTGATTCAGCTGCAAAATTTCATAAAATAGATAGCCATTGTCATATAGAATTTACTAATAATACATAGTTTCAATATAAAAAAAAAATCAAAATTTCAAAATAATGACTGCGTGAACGACGGATCTAGAAGTTCTGATTAGTGGATAATGGACAGAAGTAATGATTCGGTGAAAATAAAAGGTAAAAATTCGCTTTCCTTTTTTTTTAGAATTAACCCTTTACACTTGTTATTTAGGAACTTGGTCAGAAATACCATAACGAATGAAAGGAAGATAGGAGTTTGTTGTCAGCTATTGGACCAAATAGAATCGTTCAGCTCCTTTAGAACCTTTCACTAAAACACCCTCAGAGAGGGCCCAACCCCAGCTATCCCAACACGTTTTCATTGTTATTACAAGTTAAATTCTTAAAGAAACTATGAAAAAATAATATTTTTAAGCCATTAAATTGTAAACTCACCGATGTAATCGATCATTAACATCCCATCATTTGATCTGCCAGTTGCTTTGTTAATGGTTATGCCATAGGGAGGCCTAGCATGATATGCCTGAGGAATCTCTATAATAGAATTACCAGGATCTGATTGTGAATCTCCAAATTGATATATTTGATCAAATTTACAGGCCTTCAGATCTTGTGCATGACATGAATATAAATTAATAAAAATGAAAATAGAGATAACATAACGAAAATCTATTTCGAAGGAACCCATAGCTTCACAAATAACTTTTTTGCTTCAATCACTATTTATATATGCATAGTTTGGAAGTTTTGTTAACTAATAAATGAATGGTACAGTTAAGTATTTCTATTTTTAAACTAATAGATACATAACTTACTAAAATTATACTTATTAATAGTTAATCGGCTTTGACCATTATATTTGTGGAGTAATTTATTCCAGATTGTGTTTAGTTTTTTCAGCGGTTTCTTTTTCGTAACAAAAAAAGAAAAAAGAAAAAAAAGTCAAATTAAACTTTCTCTTCTTAAGGTAAAAATTTCTAATCTTGTGTATGGTATAGAATTTGTTAATGACGGAAAAGTTATTAAATTTTGGAAAAAAAAACTAAACTTTACATATGTATGTGAGTTATTAATTACTCTTAATTTATTATTATAGTTTTAAAATATATAAAGATAATATATTAAATAGAGACGGTAATTTTTATTTCTGTCCGAATGAGATGGAAAAAGAGGTTAATTATAAATTTAGTGTCTAAATTTTTTAAAATTTTTATTTTAATATCTTAACGGAAAAAAGTTTGTAATCAAGTGTTTAGACCTCGGAAAAATTTTCAATAAGGTGTTTTCTACTGGCACGCAGGAAATATAAATAAGATAGACATGTTGTACCAAGATGGATTTTTTTTGTTGACGTGGATATGAATGCTGAGTTGTCAACCATGATTAGTTATTAGTAGTGGACAACTCAGTAGTCCTCTCTTTGAACTGGATCTCTTCTCACCATGCCATCTCTTCGTCGATGAATACCTGATAAACCCATCTTCAACTCTTTAGTCTACTCCTTCCCAAAACCCATCAAAACCCTAAACCTATAAATTTTAGTTTCCAGCTTTAAATGCTTTTTCTCCAATCGCCTCCTGCAAACCCATAACCGCTGAAATGATGCCACTGCGCCGATATCACTGTAAACTTCATTATTAAACCCCAAAAATTGGGACCAGAATTAACATGAAAAGCAGAGGAATTACTAGAATCAAAGGGGGCATGTATATGACATTCCAAAAAATTTGCGTTAAGGTGCTACTGATGTTGGAACACCATTGTTATCTGTTCTTAAAGTCATTGTCCTGTCCAAAAACTATTGCCTTCTCTCTTTCTCGCTCAGGCAAATTCTCTATCTCTCTCTCTTCAATTTTCAATCTCCGCTTTCTTTCCGTTTGGTTGTTAAGAAGGTTTTTACAAAAATAAAATTAATAGCTTGTAGTTCATTTCATACTTCAATAGGGGGCTATTATTTAGATTCAAAGTTTCCTTTCAACTTTTTCTGCTATTTCTCTTCCAGCTACTGTACAAAGAGCTTTTTGGGTTTTGATTTTTGTCCCCTATTTTTGGCTTTGCACTTTCTTTTTTTTTTTCAGTTTATGTTTTAATTTTTAATTAGGTTTGGATTGTTCGGCTCTTAATTTTACTTCTGCAGCTGTTCTTGAATTGAATTTTGTTTTTAGCCAATAGATTTTTGCTTGAGTTTTTAAACGTAAATGTTGATATTGATTTGAAATTGAACGGGGCATTGTAATTTATTGTTTTTTTGAATGGAGATTGAAGAAATCTTGAGAGCTGTTGTGAAGTTGTTCCATAGTCAGAACTGGAAGTGGTGGTGGTATAATATCCCCATCAGCATTCATATCCACATTAGCGCGAAAAAAAAAAAACTATCTGGTCAAAATATTTCTGTCCTATTTATATTTTCGACTTGTCATGTAAGCCGAAGAGATTTAATTAAAATTTTTTTTAGAATTTAAATGCCTGATTGTAATCATTTTTCGTATAAACATTAAAATAAAAAAATTTCAGAAATTGACACACTAAATTTATAATTAACCAAAAAAATCACCCTAAATATAAATGGTGGGAGGTGAGGATGAGTCAGTAATGCCATATCCATCTATCACCCACTATTCACATATTTTATATGCAATAATATCATTATATATGAATAAAATTAATATTCTTAAACCTTATAAAAACTTAAATTATAAATTACATCAATATTAATAGAATATAAAATTTAAGATATGGAGAGAATGAAATCACAAAACATAGGAACGTATTTACTTCTTTTTTCCATTTTGATTTCATCTTGTTTTACAATAGGGAAAATAATACAATTTAGGTAGCTAATTTTCTAGAATTTAAGGCCTTCAGTGTTATGGCACAACCACTCCTAAGTCTAGGAATGTGTGCCCTCTTTTCTAGACTAGGATCCAGATCATGTATTGTCCACCTGCAAGAAGAGCTACATAATTAGGAAAGAAAATAGGTTATTATGACAAAAATAATAATTTATGCAAAATGCAATTTCAAAACTAATTCCAAGAATAATATGAATTTAATACTGCGTTGGGAAGGAAATGTGGCTTGATTTTATTTTTGTCTGATGTTGTGGTGGTGCGGTTACTCACTATGTCGGCCCATCATATTGACATTGTGGTTGGAGCAGAATTCTAGGATGGGAACAAAAATACATCATTTTTCCATCAAAAACCCACAAGTAGACAGAAGCAGAATTCTAGTGCGAAGATTCAGGATTCTATGGATAGGTGATTTGATGATGAAGAGGGTATTGTGAAGGTCATTACATAATATTTTGAAGATATCTTTTCTTCTTCAAACCCATCTGCCTATGAAAATGTGTTTGATTGCGTAGAGCCTAAGGTATCAACGAATGTGAATTCCTGACCTTTGTAGGCCTTATACTGAGGAGGAGGTCGTTTCTTCCTTAAACAGAGGCATCTGTCTAAAGCTCCAAGTTCGGATGGTATGACCCTTTTTTATCACAAATTTTGGTCAATTATTGGTCCTTCTATTGAGCATAAGGTACTATCTATTTTAAATTTAGATGTTTCTTCTACTTCTATTAATAAAAAATTTCTTGTGTTGATTCCTAAAATTAAAAGTCCTACTCTTACGTCTCCCTTTAGTCCTATTAGTCTCTGTAATGTCATTTTTAAACTTGTTATTAAGGTTATTGCTAATAGGGTTGACGTTATTTTACCTAATATTATTAGTCATCACTAATCTGCTTTTATTCCTGGTAGGTTAATAACTGATATGCCCTTATGGCTTTTGAGATTTTTCACCTAATGAAAAGGAAGGTGTCAAGTGAAAAGGGTTTCTTGTAAATTAGATATGAATAAGGTCTATGATAAGGTAGAATGAAATTTTTTTAGGGATTCTATGCTTAAAATGGGCTTTGTGTCTCAATTGGTCGATCTTGTTATTAAATGTGTCACTATTATCTCTTACTCAATGTTAATTAATGGAGAACCCTAGAAAGTATATATTCCTAACTGCAGTCTTCGTCAAGGGGATCCACTATCTCCATATTTATTTCTTTTATGTGTGGAGGTTTTCTCATGTCTCATCCAAAGGGCGAAAGCAATGAGCAACATTCATGGCTTCAATATTTGCCCACGAGCGCCTCCTGTTTCTCATCTCTTTTTTGCAGATGACAGCTTGATTTTCGGCCGAGCTACTAGCAGTGAGGCTCAAACTGTTCACACAATCCTTCTGGACTATGAGAATGCTTCTGTGCAGAAAATCAATTTGGAGAAATCAGAAATTGCTTTTAGTAAGAATATAGCGGTCACTTTCCAAGAAGCTATTCATTCCGTATTAGGAGTGAGCCATTGATCATCATAGTAAATACCTTTGGTCTTCCGTCATGTACAGAGAGAAAGAAAAGCTTGATGTTTAGCACCTTGGTTGATAATGTTGGACAAAAACTTAAGAGCTGGAAGGAATTATCCCCGCATATAAGATGAGCTATTTCTTAATTCCTAAAGAAATTTGCTCAAAGATTGAATCACTTATGGCTAATTTTTGGTAAGGTCAACAAAAGGATAAGAAACGTTTACATTGGGAAAGTTGGAAAAAGATGTGTCTATCTAAATTTTAGGGTGGAGCGGGCTTTAGAGATTTACGTTTGTTCAATTTGGCAATGCTCTCGAAATAGTGCTGGTGTTTTACCAACAATAAGAACTCATTTCTATATAAATTTTTTAAAGCTCGTTACTTTCCAAATTTAGATTTCACGAATGCAGCTGTAGGCAACCGTCCTAATCATACATGGTGGAGTATTTGTGAAGCATGTAGGATAATTGCACAAGGAATGCAATGGGCAGTCTGTAATGTTGCATCAATTTAGATATGGAAGGACTTGTGGATTCCTGGTCATCATGAGCATATAGTCCAACCTGTGTCATCATTGATTCATCAGGAGGCAACAGTAAACCATTTGATCAATATGGAATCAGATGTATGGCATTCAAACTTAGTTCGCTTCCTTTGAGCCTGCACATGGGGTCTGACACTAATGAGTTCTTTATGAAATTGACTTATTCATATGTTTTCAATACTTTGGTGGTTTCCTTTCTTGATGGCCTCACCATCCCACAAGAGTGAAGATGCTTTTTGGAGAAAGCTTTGGAATATGAACCTTCCATCAAAGCTGAAGCATTTTATTCATTGAGCTTGTACGAAGCAGTTACTTAAGAAATCTGGCCTTGGGAGAAGGGCGTGGTTTTGGATGAAATCTGCTCTATATATGGTGAAGCAATAGAATCGACTGAACACATCTTGCTATCATGCCCATTAGCTTAGTGAGTGTGCCTTCTTAGTCACTTGAGACTTCAAGTTAAGGAGGGGAAGCTTTCTTTTAAGAATTTATTATTCTCTTAGGTTAAAGTGATTTGTGATGAGTAGCTGATGATCTTGGTCTCTATTGCTTAGAGTGTTTAGCGGGCAAGGAATTTGTGGATTCACCAACAGTCCCATCTAGTGGAGCCTCAGATTGTTTATCAAGCTCTGGCTATTCTAAATGATTACCAGTCAGCAAGCTTGAGAGACTCATTGTCCTCATTGTAGCTCAGTCCTACCCATTGGACTTCAGCTTCTAGAAATATTTTAAATATTAACTGTGATGTGGCTTCTTTCTAGGAAATGAATTAGTGTGGTTTGGGTTTTGTGATTGGAAATTCTAAAGAAAAGGTGATGGCATCTGGATTCAGACATGTTGTAGGAGTTATGGACATTATTGAGGTTGAAATTGAGGCTGTTCTGTTTGCTCTAGAATTAGCCAAGGAGTTTTCTTTCTCTGTGATTACTGTGGAGACTAATTGCTTAGAGCTAGCATGACAGTTTGCTACTGGAACATGTCCTCCATCAAAATGGGATACTCTTCTTCATAAGCTTTGCACCTTATCTTCTACTTTTAGCTCTTTTCATGTACTTTATGTTATTCGAAATTGTAACCAGATGGCTTATTGCATCGCTAGAGGTGCTACTTCTAGCTTTGTTAGGGAACAAATATGGGTTAAGGAATACCTATTATTTGCTGCTAATGTTCTCCAGGAAGACTTTTCTGGTTTTGTCCTCCAATAAGATTTTCACTTTCCACTCAAAAAATATAAATTTGATTGTGAATTTTAGTTTTTTGAGTCCTTTAATTTAAAAAGGGTATATCTAAAGTAAAAAGAAAAAAGAAAATCTTCTAATTTGAAGAACATATTCAATAAAATAATCAAATTAATTTATAAAAATTGTGCTTGAATCCATTTATTATTCAGTAATTTGCTAAGAATTAAGGACTATATTGTAATAACAATTGCTGTAATACGAATTAATAGCCTGTATAGTATTTCAGTTACTTAACCTTGTGACTAAATGTTTGTATAGCTGCTCATGTGTAAGTAGCTGAGTTAGCATTTAGATATAAACTACTATATATCTAATTGTATTTATGGAAAAAGACAAGTAATGAGAAAATATACTCTTTTTCCTAAATTCCCTTTTGTCTCGATTCTTCTCCTCTTTTTCTTTTCTTTCTTCTTCCTTACTTTTCTTATTGCTCATCTAATTTTTGGGTTACCAAACACCCTCATTAAGCACTGCATGTGCAATCGCTTAATAATCTTGTATCAAAGACTTGTGATTTTAATGAAACCATTATTTCCTTAGCAAAAAAAAAAAACTATGATGACCAATATAACTCGTTTCCAGGCTCTTGAGGAGCGGACTATCTCCTTTGAGCATTCCTTGGAGGTGATTCAAAGTTAAAATGCAAGGAAAATTTTAAACTTTAGAAGAAAGGCTTTCAATAGCGATGGGTTAGTCTCGATATGAGATTTCCACAGCCTAATTAAGACGGGTTGGGCTAGGTTTTACTTAACCATCATTGCATGATCATAGGGGTACCTCAAAACCCACCTCCCCTAATGGGGATTTCATTGGCACTTACCCAAACCAAAAAGCCCCTCCTCTTGTCACACTTAAGGATCATACCAACCCTTTATTTATTCCCTTACCCAACCATTTTCAAAGAAATCCTTGAAACAGTTCATTAAACTTAAAATGGACTTGCCCCAATTCGATGGTGCTAATCCTAGGAATTGACTTCATAAATATTTCCTTATTTATGGCATACAAGAACCAAACATGACTAAATTAGGCTCATTATTTTTTCCTGATATCCCTGATGCTTGGTTCTAAGGTTAGACTCTGCATAACCCTATAGCTACTTAGGCTCAATTCTTAGAGGCATTGTGTGCCAGATTTGAGGAACTTACCCCCACAGACATCATTGGGGAATTTAATAAACTTACTCAATAAACCTTAGTCCTAACTTATCAGGAGAGATTTGAATGCAAAAGCATAACCATGGCTCGTCATAGGAGTATTTTATCTCATGTTATATCAGAGAACTTAATGACCATCTTAGACCGTTAATCAAACTCCTTTGTGCAATTACATTGGTTCAGCCTTTTGAATAAGCCAGATTGTAAAAATAGTATATTGAGGCCCTTATGAAACACCAGAAACAATCTTTTCTCCCCACCCCACCTAAACCATCTTACCAAAACTCCTTGTCCAAAATAGCATCTACTAAACCACCTGACCAAGCCTCAAATTCTCATGTAACTAAGCCAATTGTGTTATCGCCACCACTTGCCTTACTTGCTACTATAGCACCTAAAGTCTCTAGACCCTGTTACAAATGTGGGGATAAGTACTTCCTAGACATATTTGTAAATACAAACAACTTTCTATGAATGCATTAGAGGAAGAAATAGAGGACCAATTGCTTTAGTATGAGGAATGGATAGAACAATTGGGTCAGAAAGTCACTTCACTTAGTGCATTTGAGGGACATTTATCTCCTAATACAATTAGGATTAAGGGCACATTACACAGTCAGTCCATTATCATTTTGGTGGATAGTGGGAGTACTCATAGTTTTATTTATGTTAAATTGGTTAAAACCCTCAACTTGAAGTTTGTTAAGACCTTTACCCTATTTGTCAAATTAGCCAATGGCCAAGTCCTAATTAGTAAACTTCAATGTCTTCACCTAGAATGGGAGATGCAAAGACACAAATTATAGTCCTAGGATATTCGAACTAGTAGAATATCACATGGTTTTGGGGGTTAACTGGTGAAAATAGTACAATCCTATTTTATTTGACTTCATTAACCCAGCTCTTACCATACAAAAGGATAACATGTCTTTAGAATGGAAAGGTATGACTGAATCCTATTCCTTGAACCTTATTTTATCTAAGTTCCTTAAGATATTACTTAGGAAATGTTGTGGTATGATAACCTAATTATTTTCACTTTCTACTATTCCTATTTCTACCACTGCTCCTACAACTAAAATTTTTCTCCCATTGGAATTTCAAAAACTTTTAGATTCTTTTGAGGATATTTTTCAAGAACCCACCTCTCTCCCTCCTCCTAGATCCCATGACCATTCTATATCCCTCCTACCTCATGCCACCCCTATTAACATCAGACCCTATAGATATAACAATTTTAAAAAAAAAATGAAATAGAAAAAGAGGTTCCAAACATGCTTACCTCTCAATTAATTCAACCTAGCCATAGCTCCTTTGCCTCCCTAATTCTTTTAGTTAAAAAGAAGGACAACTCTTAGAGGTTTTGCATTGACTATAGACAACTAAATTCCCTAACAATTAATGATAAATAACCTATCCTAATCATAGATGACTTATTAGATGAGTTGCACTCTGCATCTTACTTTTCTAAGATTGATTTGAGGGCGGGTTATCAATCAGAATGTTTGAGGTCGATATTCCAAAAACTGCATTTCAAACTCACCATGGCCATTTTGAGTTTAGGGTGATGGCCTTTGGGCTCACCAATGTCCCTACTAAATTTTTGTCTTTTATGAACACTATTTTTTAACCCTATCTTAGAAATTTATTTTAGTGTTCTTTAATAATATATTAATCTATAGCCGTACTCTTGAGTCCCATTTAGAACACTTACATACTATTTTTAGCATCTTGAGAAATCACCAACTTTATGCTAAAATGACTAAATATGTTTTTGTACCCCACCCATAAAGTATTTGGGACATATTATTAGTGCCAATGGTGTGGATACAGACCCTAAGAAGATTGAGGCAATGGTCAAGTGGCCTATACCTAAGTCACTTAGGTCACTAAGGGTTCTTTTAGGTCTTACTGGGTATTGCAGGAAGTTTATAAAAGGGTATGGATCTATAGGTAAACCCCTCATAAACCTCCTTAAGAAAGATGCATTCATATAAAGTGACCAAGCCACTCATGCTTTTCAACTTCTTAAAACACCCATATCCTCAACACCTGTTTTGGTACCTCTTGATTTTGATAGTCCTTTTGTATTAGAGACTGATGCTGGTCACCTTGGGAAAGGTGTAGTTTTAATGCTAAAAGATAGACCAATTACATTCATTAGTAAACCTTTGAAAAATAAACGCATTTCCCTATCTACCTATGAAAAAGTATTGTTAGCAGTTATTGAAGTTGTTTCCCACTGGAAACACTACCTATAACACAAATTGTTTACCATCAAAACAGATCACTCTAGCATCAACCATTTACTTCACCAAAGACTCCATAATCATGTCCAACAAAAAGCCATAAGTAAGCTTTTGGGTCTCCAATACATTGTATAGTATAAGAAGGGCAGTGAAAATAGAGTGGTAGATGCTTTATCGAGATATGCTCTCCCTACCTCTGAGCATCATTGTTTTCCTATTTCTAACCTCAATGCCATTATTACTATTCAACCTTTATGGTTATAAGAGCTCTTTAATAGCTATGCAGTAGACCTTATTACTTTTGCATTAATACATCAGTTACCTCTAGCCCCCCATATCTAAGAATAACCTGTCATATTCTGGTGGACTTTTGAAATATAAGTCCAAAATTTACATAGGGGATTCACCATTGAAACTAGGTGTGGCCATCGGTTCATTTTGAATTGAAACTAAATTATATTGCAAATGAACCAGAATCATCGGTTCAAAGTTTTAAACCAAAATGTTAATACTGCTGTAAAGTTTTAGAATTAATTTGATTATTTTTTGAAATTTTTATTGGTTGATTTCAATTATATATTGACTTAATCAAATAAAAAATTGAAAAAGCTTTCAAATAGTTGAAGAATTGATGGAAAAATCTACTATCGTTGTGGCTGGACCGCTAGGCTCCATGAGATGCAGTGAAGGGCCAAGCGTCTGGCCTATTTCGATGACTGTCGCCTCCTTGTGCGAGCTTCGATAGTCGATGTAGGTCTTGGAGATGGTTGCTGATTTTTTATTTTAAATTAAAAAATATAAATATATTTAAATATATGATTTTTCGATGAGACAGTTGCCAATCAATCAAGGATGATAAGTCCATGGTCTTCCAGCCACATTGTGACTGCTTTAGGAGCGGGGGACAGCCGATGGCGATTTAACTATTATAGACGTTTCACTGCTAGCTATTGTAGGGTTTGAACGAATAAAAAAAGATTTTGGAGAAAATGACACAATTTGCCTTTTGGTTTCTTACTGTTTTTCAACTTTTCAATTGAGCTTAAAAACCTTTTAATTTATTCAATTAGGTCCTAAAATTAATTTTTATTAGTATATAAACATTATTATAATTTCATCAAAGTCAATCAAAATCTATAAAAAAAAGTCTCATCAATTCTATAAAACTCTATACAGAATTCTAGTGAAATCTGTGAAAATTTTATGCTCCGTTTGTTTTTGTAAAATAATTTGTAGGAAAATATTTTTTATAATTTTTCATTGTTTGGAACATTAAAAGAAAATAATTCAAGGAAAATAAATTATTGGTCAATGGAAAGATAAGTTAGCAATTAAAAAAAATGACTTACCCTTATTTACTGTCACAACCTAAAACTAGGATTTGGATAAGTTTAAGGCTTCCGAACCCCGTAGTAAGCCTGAACTATAAAAAATCTGTCTCTATTAATATCTGATTTTGGAAACAGTAAGTCTATATTATGATATGCTCCAATAATCAATCGATAATATTCTTGGCTCAGCTTCAATATCACATTTGATTCACAGCTCGGGTTTATACTCATTAAATTAAAATACATTATATGCAAAAATTCATCGGTCATGATATGGTCAAAATTTTCCTATCATAATTTCTCCAAATTTTAGAAAATACTCCATAGATTATTTATTAACACACAATAATTTTTACATATCAAAATATCAATTTATCATCCTAACTGCGAAACCAAACAAAAATACTTAGAATATTTCAATGTCTCACAAAGTTCATATATTAACTTTTTCAGAGATGGTATTAAATACTGTATCTCTGTGGATAAGAAGTAGAGTTTTTATGAACCAACAATACTTTTACTTCCTGAAAAAGTTTATGGAAGGGGAGGGTGAGTTTCACTAAATGCATCTCTAGTCACTGAATTGATCACACTGTCAGTCATGCATATGTCACAATATCAACATTTACAATCATCTCATCTTCAATAAATCAATCATGTGAAAATTAATCTGTGGCGTCACCGAAACTCCCGATGAGCCATCCTCCCACATGGCTCATCCTCTCATGCGTGTGCACAAGGGAGCCGATCCCCCATACTTAGTTGACTGGTTTAATCCTCTTTTGACCAGCCCTCTCATTATTTTTTCATACTCTTTTTTCTTTTTCATACCATCAGGAAGTCATCATATAGTTATTCATATCATATCTGAATATATCATCAGATGCATACGAGGGCGCCGATCTCCCCATACATGGCCGACGGTATCAAAGACCGCCCTCATAAACTCATGGTTAACCACTTCATTTTAATTCCATACAACCAAGGCAATTCATATCACCGTGGATTAAATCAAACATTTCATCCAATTGCAAGTCACCGGACCAATGAATATTGTGCAATTATAAATTATAAATATACAATCATTAAATTATAATATGATTTGACATAAAAATGTATATGTGATGATATAATATATCAACAAAATGATGATGACATGAAAATGCATATCATGCACTACTTATTATTACTCACAGTGATTATAAGACATTCAAATCCTAGTTTCAGTTCTAGTCCAGAGAGTCAGCGAATGAGTTCAGACGATATAAGAATTTATGAATATAGAAAGAACTCATCAGATAACTATTCAATTTGAAATAATAAATAGAGAATTAATTTAATAAATTACGTTTTATCCTCTTACTTAATTTAAGTGAATATAATTCTTTCACCAATAATCTTTTCTTACTTAATTTAATTACAGTCTTCAAACAAAGAACTCATCAGATAACTCTTCAATTTGAAATAATAAATAGAGAATTAATTTAATAAATTACGTTTTATCCTCTTACTTAATTTAAGTGAATATAATTCTTTCACCAATAATCTTTTCTTACTTAATTTAATTACAGTCTTCAAACATTCAATAACTATTTATTTTATTTACTTCAATTGGTCCTTAATTACCATAAAATATGTTTCTATATCGAATCACTTAATTCATTAATTTTATAAATCTTAAAAATAAATTCATATTTTTATTTATAAATTAACCAATAATAATTCCTTAATAACATATTTTCTTCTTATTAAATATTCAACTTTAATGCTTTAATTTAAATCAAATACACTAATAATTTCACTATTAAATTCATAACATAATAATAATCAATTTTCAAAAATACATTCTATATTTACCTTATAATCATTAGTAACAAATTTCCCAATTTAAATCAATTAATAATCTAAACCATTATCATTAATTAAATTCTTTCTACCTAAGCCAATATTCATTTCCTCAACAAAATTAATTCTCAAACCCAATAATTCAATTAATTAAATCTCTTAATTTTATTACAAAAATTCTGCCATAATTCTTATTTTCAATCTACATTTTTTATTTCAATTAATCAACTACTAAATCAATATATATACTATTCAATTCCACAATTAATAAATCAATTCCAATAATAAACCAATTTCCACACATTTAAAATTGAAATATTAACTAAAAATTTTGAGGATGAATTTCAGTACCCCTAATCACAAAACACAGTCTAAAATCCACAGATTGGAGATGATTGGAGCTTGAATCACAAGATCGATGGCTGAGATCGGGTCACAGCTGCTGGAGCTCGCTGAAACAGGCCGCGCGGAAGAGGAACGACGGCGGCGCTGAAGCTCGCTGGATTGGCGACTTGCAGCGGTTGGCCGGTGGTCGCGCAAAGTCTCTGCTGGTGGCGTAGCTGACGACGCGACGCGATGGACCAGCTGGGCTTGAGGTGAAGCAACGCAGAAATGGAGAGGAGCAGCAGCTGCTGCTGGTGGCGTCGCTGTTGTTACTGGTGGCGGCGGTGACTGGGCTTGGCGTAAAGAGAGAGAGTCGGTGAGGGAGAGAAAGAGAGAAAGAGAGAAAGAAAGAAAGAAGAAGAAGAAGAAGGAGAATGTTGTAGATGAGTTTAAGGTGGCACAAAAGGGAAAGAGAAAAAGAAAGAAAAGGAAAATAAAGATGTTGCTAGGTTTCTAGAAGACCCTACACCATTTCAATTCAATTCCAACTGATTTGATCCAATTCAATAAATCAATTTGATTTTCAATCAATTTTTAATAAATCAAATGAGTTTATAAATCTGATTAAATTTTACGTGGTTTAAATTTATTGATCAAAATTACAAAATTAAAGTTTAAATGAATATTTTCTGAATTTAAAATTTTCAGATATTTCATTTACATGGAAAAACATATTCTCAACTTATTTCATAATTCAAAACTAATCTTTTTGGTCTACAAAGAAACATTTTACCTGTTGAAGAGATGCAATTATGAACCCACAGTCTCTTTGGAAGAGTGAATAATGTGCTGAGTGGCTTTTTTTTAATGGAAGAAATATTTAAAATAATTTATTAATAGTCCATGCAATTTTAAATATATTTTACATTATACTTTTTGCAACATAATTATTTTAAATAATCATTAAATTATTTTAACAATATATTTTTTAAAATATATTAAAGATCATACCACTTAAAATATATATTTTAGCAATATATTTTACAGTAATTGTAGTACTTATATATTATTAAATTATCTTAACATGATATACAATGTATTGTTAAATTTTTTTAATTAAAAAATTAAATCACATTATTAGAATAAATTAATTATCATTATAGTATTTATAATATGAGAATACATTTTAAATAGAAATCTAATTATTAAATTTATCTTTAATATAGATTGCTTATGAATAATATAATTAACTTTTTTAATGTTATATCAAATGTTGAAAAATATTTTTTTAAAATATTTTATATAAAGTTAAACGTTGAAAATAATGTGTTTTCGAGTAAAATATTTTTCATAAAAAATATTTTTTTATAAATTATTTATCAGAAACAAACCGAGCTTTAGGAAATCCTTGAATTGCATCAAACTCAACCATTCTTTTAAATTTAACACAATTTTAATTCAATACACCCCTAAAATTATGAAATTTAAACTTAAATTTAAAATATTTTAACTTCTAAAATAAAATACAACAATACTTTTTTAAAATATAATAAAATTATTGTCCAATTTGAATCAAATCAAAGGAATTAGTTGTAGATAAATCCTTATTTTTATAAATAACATAGGCCAAATAGATAATTTAACTCTCTCTCGAATTACAAAAAATCTCGTGACACTCTAAAATTTATTTATTTATTTACTTTATGAGACTTCTGTGGTGCAAAAAATATTTTTAAGGCTCAGGAAGCTACATAATTCTTTTGTGAGAGTTCAATATAATTAGACTTTTAATATAACATAATTCGATTATATATACAAGCAAGCCATAAATTTATTTATCAGACTTACTAACTCTGTTATATAATCAATATGAAATTTTTATCTCTTAACACATTTACATATTATTATCGAACACCAAAATACACACACACATATATACAGCAACGCTATTAGATCAAGGCCATGTTCAACAATTGTAATAGTTGTCGGTTGTTATACTAGCAGTTAATAGTTAGATATTAATTGTTAATAGTTAACTGTTTATATAGGGGTGTAAAATAAAAGTATTTAGTAAATTAATTAAATATAAAACAACAAAAATGTATGAACATAGAAAACAATGCAAAGGCTAATAATTGACATAAGCACCATAAAAAAATTACAAAACTTCATAAAAAAATTATAAAATATTAAATGTTAATGAGCATAATATTTTATGAAATACTGCCTCAAACTTTAAATGTTTTGATTATGATAGATGTGACAGTGACACTACCAAGCATGAGAATTAATTAAAATAATATTTCAATCAAAATAATAAACACTATTCTAAAGGGTATTGCCGAACAGAGCCCAAATAACGAAAGCATTATAGAGAAAAAAGATGACTATATAACAATAAAAGCTACGGTGTTCAAGATTGTAATAGAAATAATTATCACTTACCATAATCTCCTTAGCCTTACGAACTCATAGTACCCTTTGGTACTGTTACTTGCAGAAAGAAAAGAAAAAGTTTCACCTATGAAAGGTAGTCCGAGCCTGCCAGGGATTTGAGCAGATTCCACCTAATGTGCATCGCCGAGAACCCTTTTCCAAGCCTTTTCGGGGACAACATATGTTAAAAGAAAACAAAGCAACAGCGATAAGTACAAGGAAATAATGAAGGTCTTCCATTGAAAGGTTCAATATGGTCATGATAGTTTTAATCTAGTTATAAATAGACAAAGAATATCTAGAGGATGTGAAGGATGGATGGGGTATGACATGGTGTCTTTTTATATTAAGGAAAAGTAGTTTTGTCTTAACTCCTGAGGAATGAGATGAGATGACAGAAATTTTTTCTCCCTTAATTAAAAGTTTTTGAATTCAAATTTTAGGTGTGAAGTTCCTTTAAATATTCAGGAGAAAGCGCTTTGTCTTCCTTTATGAACTTGTCTAGCGAAAATTTCAATTAGTCGGGCCAGTGAACTTTGATCACCGGATGATAAGAAAAAAGCAGTTTTATTTTGACGAGAAAAAAAAGCTATGGATACGTTCTTTTTTATCTTGAATGCGAGGATCTTAGGCAAGATCGTTAGGCACAATAAAGAAAATCTCTATGTGAAGATATTAGATATTGTGCCTTTTTGCTTAGAATTTAAACTTAAGCATAGACTACATCGAGGAATAAAATAGTAGATTAACTTAATCTTTCATCTTTATGTTATAATCATGTGATATGAAATAGAGAAATTAAGGATGAAGGTTGTTCTAAAATAGACAATGAGAATAAGAAATTATGTTATTACCTATAATTAAGTATATAACATGTTTTTAGAAATTGCCATTGATTTGGTTGGTTGAGAGGTGTTGAGTTCGAGTTCTTTCAACTATAAGTATTTTCACTAATTTGATGAGTTTACAGGAGGGTGATAATAACAAAATATGCATGTATTTTACTATTTATTTTAATTAAATTTAGCTTTGTTTTGAATATTAAAATAAGAATAAAATTCCATTTTCCATGATTTTCTCTCTTCATTGAATTTTCACATGGACTACACCAATATTTGCTATTTTGAGCAAAATGGACCAAATATGACCCATTTAGCAACAAACCAGAGTAAAGAAGGCTATTGAAGCCTTGTAGATGCTGAAGCCCAAGTAATATTCTGGAAAGCCAAAAGAGCCCATGTCCAACGTTTAAAAATCCAAGAGAAAGAATGGTGAAAATTTGATCCTGAGAGCTAAGCACGAAGTGAGCTGCGAGATGACTTTCTGGAAGATCGTTTGAGCTGAAACGTTGCAGTTTTGATAGGAGCATTGTATCTAGCCTTGTGAGCAATCTCCTTTAACATTTTTTATTCACTTTTTACACGGTGGAGAGTAGCTTGTTAGGCTCAAATTGTGCAAGTTGTTGAATATGGTGTGGACCAGTAGAAGCCAATCAATGATTCCATCACCCAATCAGCCTAAAGAAAGAAGAAGGATGAAGCTACATAGAAAAACCTAGACCAAGACAAAATAACCTTCAAAATGATCTTTTGACAGATTACTTGGACCAAAACTGTAGCGTTTTGAAAGAAACAATGCACCTGGTTTAGATGTATTTTCCATTTTATTATTTTTAATACTTCTTTCCCTTGACATGGGCGGTGGAGACATCTTTTGCAGATGCAAGTGGTGCAATTTGAGGATTTGGTGATGTGGACTAATAAAAAGCTAAGAAAGAAAGTCTATATAAGGAAAAAAGAAAGAAGTTTAACAGGTTGGACACTTTGAACTCTTCTTTGGCACTTGTTGCTCAAGGAAGAAGGAGAGAAATGAGTGGCCAATCAAAATTCAGTAATAACATGAGATAGAGTTTGAAGCTTTTAGCATTAGTTTTACAACATTACAAAAGGAGAGGGGGGTTTCTCAAGCTTTGGATGTGGACAACAAGGTCAACCAACTAATTAAACCCCAAAATTTTTTATTAATGCCTTTTATTCCTTTTGTATATTTTATTTTGATTGATATATTTGTAATAATGCTAAGCTAAAAATTTGAATTTAATTATAGGATTTACCTATTAATTTAAAAATGCAGCTTTGAATAGTTTGATTTATGTTAAATGCTTAAATTTCTGATTTGATACGTGTGAACTTAATTCTTAAGGATATGAAGGTCACATATTCGCATGATCTTAGACCGACTCGTATGATTAGAAAATTGACTTGTTAGTCAAATTTCACAGGTTAAACCTAAAAAATTGGACCTATGGATAGGCTAAATTTCTTTGAGGACCAAAGAACTAGCACCAGCTCATTGGGTTTCAAACAACATAGTACCATGAAAGTATGTCCTATTTTGATTCTAACACGTCCATTTAGCCTTGAAAGAGGAATTTGAATAATTTAGGTTTGTTCTCCTTCAGGAATTGGCATAAAATATTTTAACTATGTTAAGCTATGAAAGTAGACGTCATGTGGTTTTAATGGTCCATTTAGACTCGAGAGAGGAATTTGCACATCATAAATCAATTATTCACGATTTACACTAAGAATTAATAAAGATCTCATAACTAGACCACCTCATTAAGGCAATTTCTACCACTACTACGAGTAGGATATTTTAGAATATACCCGCTTTTGTGAATCCTCATTCTCATAATCCACAGCTAAGCTAACTCCTCATACCCGAAGACAGTTCTACTGACGGCCTTTAAGGCCTGTAGAAATAATATAGTACGTTACCCCCCTTTCCTCCCCCTCGGGGGGAGTGGTCCAAGATACCTTTGTTGATCACATATGTAGCTCTCACAAGGTGAAGAGCCCCTGTGAATGCGGTGAACTGCTTAATCAAGTAGCATGGGAGAAAAGAAGGACCACTTGTTAATTTTGATTTTAATTTATTTAATTCAATTGCAACTTAGTTTAACTCAATCCAATTTATACTAACTTCCTTATAATTGTCAAGCATAGGAAATTAATAGTCTATTCCCAAATTTTTTTAAAACAATAATATTTTTTACTACTTGTAAGACCTGTATGCTTGTGGGTACAGACTCCAAAGAGCGAAAAGATAGTTACTATCCTTGTTGTATAACGTACAATATTATTTTGACCCATGGGCATCCCAATGAATAAAGAAAATAAATTTTTTTTAGAAATCGGATAATAATTACATATATGGATTCTAAATGTTTATCATACCAGAAAAAAAAATAAAACATCTTGATGATTTAAGAATAAAAAAAAAATACACCGATGATAAGAGAGAGAGAGAGATAAAATAAGAACTATTCATATTCAATAGCATATGAATATGAATAAGAAAAGAATAAGAAAAAGAAAAGAAAAGGAAAAATAAAAGAAGACGAAATTCATATTCAATATTTCAAGGATATGATAGTTTATTTCAAAAAATTTACTAGGGTTTCTAGAATGTCACTAATTATATAAAAAGTCCAAAATAGCCTTCATATATAACGTGGAAAACAATATATAAATATACGATAAGATTTGTCTACAGCATAGTTCTGAAAAACGGATCGGATCGGACCGGTCGGTTCGATCAGGAATTGGGCTGTGGTTCAGTCTGGGTTGATTGAAAAATCGAGTAGTGAAAATATCAGAGTGAATTAGTCAAAAATAGGCTAAAAATTAGTGAACCGGATCGATAAAAAATCGGTTTGATTCAATTCTGGGTACTTTTTATAAATAATGGGCCTTTTTTTTAAATTTGGACCTCCAAAAAATTAGGCCACTAATTTTTTAATCTTTGGGCCTTTTTATTTATAAACCCAAATCCTAATATATTAATTAAATGAAAAATAATAATATGTTTTATGTTAATTAATTTTTTATTTTAAAAT